>JACXGK010001383.1:11989-22872 GCA_016801125.1 Novumbra hubbsi | reverse complement strand
ACTTGGTTCTGTCTGTTGCCCTACCAAGGTGACCCTGAACATCCCCCCAATAGCCTCTCTCCAAAGAGAGGTTTGGTTCAAAGATCTGTCTGTATTGGCATTTGACTCCTGATTCAAACCCCTGTACACGGTCAACAGCTGGCACAAATAACGCTTTTTTCCATTAAAACATTCACTCAGTCCTTCCATCTCCTAGTGTGTTTGTGCCCTTTGGGTCTGTCCTCTCTTTGGGATTGTTGCTGCCATGCTACACACATTGATGGATCCCCATGTTGCTGCCATGTTACAAACATTAATGGATCCCCATGTTACTGCCATGCTACACCCCCCCCCCCCCCAGTCGGGTGATGAAGGAAATGTTGGCACCGGCAAGAGGTATGGTTGGGCCTAAATGAATCCAGCAGTTTGGGCTCCAGTGCTTTGCCACTCTTGTCACAATGTTGTGTAAAATCTTTACTATACATATATTCAGCCACTGGTGCCTCTCATAATGGTAAAAAAAAGGCCACCTTGGTGGATGAAAAACCGTCAACTCTGCCTTCAATTTGAATACAAACATGGGATAGTTTTCCTTCCAAATCAAAGGCACCGTGTTGAACAATATATTGAACAAACACCCTACCACTGAAAAGTGTATGTGTGCGTCAATGTGTGAGCTTCATGGTTGTGTAATCCAGACCCAAAGCATCTTCAGCTGTGTGTGAGTTTCTCTTGGAAGCTGCTCAAAGCCATGTGCTCTTTTTTTTTTTTTTTTTTTTAAATGATTGAAATCAATTAGCAAACTATAGATCTCTGGAGAGCAGCTATTTCATAGCATACATGAAGCTACGCCACTGCACTTAACCCTACCATTCACTGCACATGCACAGAGAACGACACACAATTGTTATATCTGCAGTGCACTCACACACTATTCCAGATTCGTGATCAAGTGCCCACATAACAGATTTTCCTCATGCACAGCCTTAGCATGTATTATATCATTGGACCGTGATAAAGGACACCTCTCCTGCTTGATGTCTACACTAAATTGGAACACTAAATGAAATCTATCCAGCAAAGAAAATGCAGTAGAAAACACTCTTTATTCTCCCTTTAGTATTGCAGTTTGATTTATAACTATCCAATCCATTACAGCACGATTCCACCATGAAGTGGTCACAGTGGTGAAAAATGGGACAATAAAACTGCCAGTGCTGATCAGACCCACTTTCACCAGTAACACTGAATGACAGCATATGCACACGCATATAAACAAATGCCTGATAGTAAACCTATGGCCTCTGTCATGCAACAAATTCCATGAATTTGGCCTCAATCTAGATGTAAATGCTCTGTTGCCAGGGTAGCTGATGCGGGCAGAACAGTAGATGTTTCCAAAAGGCTGCTGAGCTCACAAAGCATGCGTTCAATTCAATTTCCTCTTGATGTGTTTCACCTTCCTCCATGAATTGGCTCTGTTAAGGGTTTGAGTTTCCATTGGAGAACCATCTCCGCTCCTTTGGCTGGGACACACCTTGGCTTCAAGCTCTGAATGGCTGGCCTTTTTATTGGGTAGGGCAGGCCATCTGAGCCCCACAAGGCCTTGGGCACTGAGAGAGGTAGCTACAGATAAGGCTCTCAGCAGGTCAACCTGATTCAGACAAAGTCTTGTTCAGACAAATTCCTATTACCACAGTAATGGCATTACGTCAATCCCTTTTAGGAAAAACAAAAGCTTGTCGTTTAGGTACATGCAGTTTGTCAATTTATTTACAGGTCACTGTGCTGTCACAATGCATTAATGGATTTGTAGGCCAGTTTAGAAAATATACAATGACTACATTACCCATCTGTCATGATATGACAATGATTATTTCAATGGCAATCCTCACATCAAATAGGTTTCAAACACATCTTAAGAAAACAGTATGTGCTGAAACTGAGCGGATGAGACTTTAATAGCATATTATGCAAAAAGTAATACTATTTGTTTCATTTCCATTTGGATGCAACAAGATTCCAGCAGGTCAATAACCTCCCAAAAATAAAGCCGCATCCCCTGGGAAATTAAATGACATACACTGATGATCCTGTAAGTGGAGGCGCCGTGGATCAGACCTGTGGGTCCAGCATATCCCACAGATGCACAATCAGACTAAGATCTGGGGAATTTGGAGGGCAGGGCAAAACCTTGAACACTTCATCATGTTCTTCAAACCATTCATGAACAAATTGTGCAGGGAGGCAGGTTGGATAATCCTGCTACAAGAGGCCACTGCCATCAGGGAACACCAGTACCATGAAGAGGGGTTTCCCAGCAGAACATTGCCAAAGCATCGCTTGTTGTCCTCCCACAGTGCATCCTGGTACCATCACTTCCTCAGGTAAATGGTGCACACGTACACGGCCGTCCACGCGTGATGCATAAGAAAACGTGACTCACCGGACCGATCTTCCTCCACTGCTCTAAGTTACCGATCTGACGTTTGCATGCAGTTGTAGGCGCTTTCGATGGACTGGGGTAATCATGGGCACGCTGCCCCAAATGCACTTTGTGTTGTGACACATTCCACTCATAACCATCGTTACGTCGTTCTGTGACTTGTGCCACAGTAGACCTATCGGTTGGGAGCAGACTGGACAGGCTTCGCCGGTTTGTGGTTTGTCCCTCCTCGGACCACTGTTGGTAGGTACTCACCCACTGCTGACTCGGTGCAGCCCACAAGCCTTGCTGTTTCAGAGATGCTCTGACCTAGTTGTCTGGCCATAACAAGCTGGCCCTTGTCAAAGTCACTCAGGTCTTTTGCCCAGCTGCCCATTTCTCCTGCATCCAATACGCCGACTACGAGAACTGATTGTTGGCTTACCATCTAATCTACCCAGACCTTGACATGTAGCGCTGTTAGAAGATGATCAACCTTATTCACTTCAACTGTGAGTGGTCATAATGTTTTGGCTCATCAGTGTGTATTTCGTATCAGAGTTGTTACACTGAAAGATGTCTGACTAGTTTGACGAGTTTATTAAATGCTTGTGAAAATAGGAAGCTCAGTAATGCAATTGCATTCAATCAATGCCCAATGAATTAGCACCTGCTAGAATGGACTCCGGTATAAATATTTGAAAGTGGTTGAAATAACAATTCAGATAAAAAAAATGACGATTTTAATTACCTCACCCACCTTACTTCACTCCACAATTCACGACAATACTCTACATTACAATACAATGCACACCAATTCATTACAATAAAATACAATACACCACAATACATTAAAAGCAACTACAATACACTATTACACTCCATCATACTATGCTACATTACAATACACTATATAACACTGAAATTATGTACAATGCACAACATTATACTACAATATAAACAATACATTGCACTATAATACTATACTAAATTACACCACATTACAATACCATACTACAATACAATAATACATTACACACCACTACCCAACTGTACTACATCACAGTACAATACATGAATACACTACACTACATTACACACCACAATACACTACTACCCTACTGTACTACATTACACACCAATGCAATGCATTACTACACTACTGCCTTACATTACACTACATTACACTACAATACATTACTGCAGTACATTACATTACACTACATTACTACACCACAATACATCACTACACTACTGCACTACATTACACTACATTACTACACCACAATACATCACTACACTACTGCACTACATTACACTACATTACTTCACTACACTAAACTACAGGCATCAAATGACAGGCGGAGCAAGTGAGAGTTAGGAAGATGAGAGGGAAGAGGAGCAGAGGGCAGAGGGGGTAAAGTGGCTGAATGACGGCTCCCGTCCCTCTCCCTGCACCCCCAGGAGCTAATGAGAGCCCTGTGCTTTAGGAGGGTTAGACAAACATTATTTCTGGCATATTGTGGCCGCTAGCAGCTTATTTATGGCCTGGCTTTTGTGTGCTGGGAGCTAATAATGCTTCAGAGAAACCAGTAAAGCAGTAGCCCAAGCAGCCATCCATGGCCCTCTAAGCCTCACCACCACAGCAACCACTCCAGGGGGACATCAAACGCTCGCCCTCCCAGCCCAGGCTAATGTTAATTGTACACCTATTGTTCCCATGTAGGGCCCTGAGAAGCCAACGAAGGAGAAATGGAGGGAGAGACAGAGGGGGAGAACAGGGTCTTGGTAATGAGGCTCCTGCAGCTGAATAAATATGGTCTAAAACAATATGAACTGTTTTGATGCCTCCCTCCAGGCCCTCTAGGCCAGTGTTCTCATTACTCACCTTAATGACAAATAAGGTCTTATTAAAATCAGCCTAGTTACATGGATAGGACATGCATGAAAGCTATGGCTAAGCACTGGCTCTTCCAGGGGTTGAGAGTAAAAGCACATTGTATTTTTACTCAGAGATCCAAAATCTGCTCAGGGAGTTGTGTCTAGTCTAAATAGGCCCAAACGTTTCTCCTCATGGGCTGTGATTTGATGAGAGGTTAGGTAATTCAATACAATGTTGAAGATTTCTTTCATCGAGACTCTGTGATGCAATGATGTAACATCTTTGTGGTGATCACTGGGGTTCTCATTGGGTATTGTCTCCAACATTTTTAAACACAAATCTGGTGGACAATCATATCAATTGGCAATGGCAGTCACTCCAATGAGAATACAGTACAATCATATGTACTATAGTTTAAAAGGGGCAGCATTGAAGAAAGAACACTATTGCACAAAACATACCTTGCCTCCCAAAGGTTTTTGCCACCCTTGAACTTCTCCAATAGATGAGCAAAAATGGTGGTCCTTCATGGGTATGCTGCAGTAATATGAATATATTAATAACAAACATTTATTCAATAAAACAACCAAATTATTATTTGTTTACATTGCGGAAACCAGCCTTTCCACCTATGATGTCCTGTGCTATTTAATTAGTCAATGCAACTGTGTCTGCAGAACGAGTCATTTGATAGTAAAATATGTATTAGAGGGCTACTGTGGTAAAGGATAGACATTGAAAATATTTTCTGAATTAATTCAAAGTATCAATTGTTTTGTGACTTTTGTGACTCGTCTAGTCAAAAATACTTGCAAATGATAAGATAATGAGATACTATGCGTATTAGAAAATATGTATATTAAAGATGCTTTCTGTGATTTCTGGACGTTGTGTGTAATAGGGGCGCTGTTGAGCTACTTTGCCAATTGCTACTTTGCCAATTGCTACTTCTCTATTCACGTGCCTAAATGTGCCCAGTCAAACAACAAGTGAGCACCATCAAACAATTTATTTTAAAACTTGGAATTTCATGGATTACTGAGGAGAGAGAATGATTCTACGTAATAATTAGGCACATACAACATATTACAAATGCAGCGCAAAATGGGAGTTTCACAGAATTCAGATATCTATTGCTTTCAAGTGAAAGAATTGTGTGAAATATGCTCCGCTTTATTTTCTATCAGCACCATGGACAGAGCTCTATACCGACAGTTTGGAATTGAATAAAGGCTAACAGAAAACTGAACGTTAGTTTGGATTAGAATACCGACACTACTGTGAAAGAAATGACTGAATAGGAACTTAAAAAACAGCTGAAGCAGGCATGATGAAACAAAATATCACACCAGAAAACTATGTTTGTATATATAGTTACGTTAACTGTAAACAAACAAGATGTAAGTGCAATTATAATAACATAAAAAATACAATGAAATCAGAGCCTTAAAATATAAATTGAACCGTAGCCTAATCTGCTAACTGTCATTCCTTTCCAAATCATGGAGAACGTCTAGGAACATGTTTACTCCATAATGATAGTACATTAAAATCAAAAGGTTCTGAGGTCTCCCTTTCTTAATTTGTCTGCAAATTATTCTTGGAAATGCAACATGGTATACTTTTCCGAGCTATTTGGAGTCCTTTGCAATCCTTCGCTTGCTACTTTTAGCCTTGTCAGTTTAAGGAATGCACACCAAATTCACAGGAGAAGCATACTCCATGTTCTCCTATTCAAGTCCAACCTTCTTTAAGTAGGCTGTCTATACATCCGATTAAAGAGTCGGCAAAATAATCCAGAGACACATAAAAAAGATTTTGACCTAGTCACTTATGTAGATTAATAAATAACACAAACATTATCCTTTCCTTTTTTGCTTTAAAGAATAGACATGTTGGGCACATGGGTCCCCAGAACCTGTGGAACCACACTGCCTTGTGGGGGCAGCAAGGGTGTCTGGTACCCAGAGCAATTAGCGGACAGAGAAGGCTTGTGAATGACTCTTGTTAGGGGCCACTACTTAAATGCCATGAGGGTGAGGTAGAACTAGCACCCCTTGTCTGGATACCTCAACTTCTTTTTCCAGCCAAATCTTATGCCAGGCCCACTAGTTTGTCTCTTCACTTTAAGAAGTCTTGATTTGAACAACATCAGGACTCCACCTATCGCAAAATTGAATGATTCACCTATTTGTTTTAAAAAAAAGGCTAGGTTTCATCTGATTGGTCCAAGAAACTGATGGATTGGCCAGTCATTGTGTCATTGGCTTTGACACTGATTGTCTTTTTGCATCACAGAAAGTAATCCTGCTGTAGTATTTCTTGCAGCTAGCAGGTCAAACAAACAACAAGATGAATAAATCACTGTGAAAAACTGAACGGAGTATGCTTTTTTTAACTTTTCATTTATGTCTCATGACACAAACATCCATGTTACATAAAGGAATTGAAAAAAGATGAAAGAAAGTTGAAAACAAATCTAATGTACAGTATATCATCATTAGCTTCTGAACTGAATCTATTGAGTGGCATCTGTATCCAGTGGCATAGTTAATTAGTTAGCCAGCAGCCAGGCAGGTCGCCATGCAGGCAAGACCGTTGGTAGTTAGTAGGTAAGTAGTTAAACAAGCCGGCAGTTAGACAGGCGGCAGTACCAAGGCGACAAGGAGTTCAAAGGGCAAAGTTCAGATCTGATGTTCTTCAAGGTAAACCAACCCCCAAGTGGGCCATATTTAAGAGGTGTTGTTTTTATGGAGCGCCGGGCAACAACAGGTTTAAGAGGGCCCCTGGACCTCACTGGGGCCGGGCCTGGACCTGGGACACAATAATATCTCAGGGCCACAATTAGCACGAGGGACGCATGGAGTCAGCTCTAGCTGCATCAGACCCCCCTCCCCCCTCGGCCTCCACCCCTGGCCAGCTCTCCGCTCCCTGACCCCTCCTGCAGGCCCCAGACCTCATGATCTTTGCGCTCTAAGGGTAGGTGAACGCTGGCATGAATCCACATGCCACCACACGGACAGCCTTGGGTTGGTTCATATGGCAGTACAGAGAGCAGGACAAAAGAAAAAAAGCCTTTCAGGTAAAAACATATTTTTGTCCTATAAAACAGATTAAAACCCTAGAGAGTTTTACTTAGGACCAACGCAGGTAACCTTAACCCTGTTAAAGTCTACTCATGTTAAGTGTGCTCTTGCTATAATGCCACCACCGCAGAGACACAGTCCAGCCCCTGGTTAAGGTACATACTCGGGGGTTCCAACGACCTACTGATGTATATGGACATCTCAGAACAAATCTGACAGTGTCGTTTTAGTTCAGCCTCTATCACATAGATGGCCGTAATGGCGTCGCAAAATATTTTGTGTGTTTGTTTTTTTTTGTCGTTCGGACATACGTTTCTGCCAAGTGTACCTGTCCCTTCTCATGCCTGTCCCCCCCGCCCCCCTCCCTGTCCCCCCCGCCCCCTCTCCCTGTCCCCCAACGGTGGATGTTTGCTGTGCCGTGTAGGACCCTGGCTGGCCCCGCTGACAGATGCTGCGATGCTCTTAGACAGAGTGAATATGCAGCAGGAGCTCACTAGCTTCAGCCACATACACTGTCACCACCACTTTGCATCATCCTCCAAACTAGCAATTAACTCCCAGAGCCTCCATCCCCAACACTGGCCTTTGTGGCCCAATGCAGAGCCTGGGCCCCGGGGCAGATTGACCCCCCCCAACCCCCTATCCCCCAACTTCACATCCCCTCGCTGCCTCTCGTCATCCAAGCACGCCCCCTTAAGCCCATACACGACACACACATGCTCAAAGACATAGTGCCCCTTGTGTCAAGCCCATGAACTTTAGAAGAAGAGGATAAAGTCAATGTGTCCGTGTTTGTTTCTCAGAAGAGAGTGTGGTATTACGAAGGCTTAGCGCGGTAACAGGGAGAGACATCTTTCTGCTGCAGGACTGAACTACGGAGAACCATTGGGAAATGAAACAGGGCTTGACCAACCAGGGCTGAGCCACCGCTTTGTCAGCATCCACTGTCTGTCAAAATGGGTATACAGGTTAAATCAATTCAAAATTACAAAATGTTTATTATTTTATGATTTATATATTTTTTGTGCTCATATAGTTATGGTGTGCCAACATGAATCCATTACTTGTTGCTATCTAAGTTGATATTTGTTTGGACGTTAAATCTTTCTAGGAAACAGTAATTTGGTCTGTGTGCTTAACATAAATCCATAGCCTTCTCTTATCAAAATAAACATGGCTTGAGGACTCATGAACTTATAATAAATTCTACCTCCTCTTGCCTTTGGAGATATCACTGCACAACTACTCTAGATAATACATTACTATAGTAAGGACATACATTCCATCTATTACTGTAAACAGTCTTGTGAACTCAGTATTCCTCTGAGACCATCCATAACTGGGGATCTGGACCACAGAGGCCCATGAGGTCTCATGAGCAAAGCACCTCCCGCGTCATACCAGCCCAAAGGGACTATTCCACATTAGCATGGATAGAGTGGTCACCTGGAGCCAGATGACACACGCTGGCGGCAACTACTGCCAGAAATACAGGCCTCCACCCCTGCTCCTTTGTCTAATGAGAAGTTAGGATGAGGGTCCCTTTCACCTTCAGTGTGGAGCCTAATTACAGAAGCAGGGCCTGGAGACAGGCTCACTGGCCGTACCGTTACAGGCCTCTGCACCACCGCTCTCATATCCTGCCTTCTGTTTACCTCTGACTCAGACAGCGTGCCTATGTATGTCTGGGGACGTGTGTGTGTGTGTGTGTAGGACCCTGTTTGTGAGGGGAGGTTACTCAAAGGCATTTGTTCAGGATCTGTCTGGTGAACTGGCACTGGGTACAGCGCTTTCGTGACATCACTCATTAACTAGGTTTATACGCCCATGTTTATGCTCTGTCTTTGGAGAACAAAAGCCTAAATTAAGGACAGAGGAACCACTTTAAAGGGATGCTCTAAACATATCATGATGTTTTTCCCGCTGTTAAGCTTCTTTGCTCGTTAGACCAAGACATTTGAGCCATAACGGTCTAATTTACCCTTATTAAATGTTCATGAAAGCTCAGGTTTTGAGACCTGATATGAGTCCATTTTGTATCAGTGGATGATGACAAGTAAAAAAGCAACCCTTCCGTGACATGAGGCAGACTCCCGAAATGCTGCCTTAGCTGCTTATCACAGCGTTTCTCCTGCTAATTCAGTCAGTATGCTAGGCAGCATTATTGAATGTAAAAAGGCATTTCTAAAATCCCTGTTGCGACCCTGTGCAGTAGCCTTGTTACCTTCTATAATAAAATATTTATGTGAACTGCTACAGCCTTGTCGAAGTGATGTTATGTCCTATTGAGTACGCTACAATACTGTGGTTAAGTGACTAACAGCGAGAACAGCTGATGATTTTAGATGAATAAGTTGCAACTTATCTTAAATACATGAACATATACTGCAGGTATCACAAGCTGTTTTGTACTCCATTTCCAATTTGACTAATAACACAATAGAAGAGACCGAATATGTAAGGAACATGACTCTCCTCACCAAACTCCCCCTCTACTTCTCCCCACAAATCACCTGTTCCATCCCGCTGAACCGAGGTGAAATGTCAGATTCTCACGCCAGTCCGTCATGGCCTCCATTCCGAGGAGGTCTGGTGATGTGGGCAGTGAGCCAACAGGAGGAGCGGGGCGAGAAAAAGCAACGACCTGGAGCTAAAAGGGGAAACAGGAAGTTACATACAATAGAAGGGACCTTTGATCCATAGCCGGGGGGACGACTTCCCTTAAAGTGCAAAGTATTAATGTGAAAGTGACTCTGCCCGGTGCACATTTGTTCCTTCAAATAATGGGCCTAAAATTATCACACAATGGCAGGCAGACGGGCGACACTCGCACTCAGCCATGCGCAGGAAGGGAGAGGGAGGTGATTGTATGAAAATGAGTGATTTGCTGGGCCAGAGACTTGTTGGGAGCGCCGGCTGCCTTTCCACGCCACCTCCGAGGGAGTAGCTGGAGACAAGGCCTGGCGCTGGTGTTGTCCCAAGGTCGCACCGCCTTCAACGGGGGCTGCGTTAATCTGCTGCCTCGTGTGTGTGTGTGTTCACACGTCTGTCTGTGTGTGTGTGTGTGTGTGTGAACAGAGGGTGGGAGCCTGTAGGAGCCATTAGCGCCACAGTGCTGGTTTCAGTCCAACCAAGGTCTGGATTTATTAAGCCCCCATGGTGATCGGATGAGACGTAAATGTGCCCTAGCGCTAGGTGCTAATCCCTAGCAGGAAAAAAGACTCCCCAAAACATAGCAGGACCGTGAAACAAAACCGTACGCAAATAAGGCAACTAACAGTTTGGCTTAATGAGGCGTGAATTCATCATATGTTGTGGATTTATTTGAGGCAATTGAGCAAATAAACTTTTTGAAGACAAACTGGACATGAAATAGTGGTTGTGACATGTACAATACAGTATGGTATAAATGTGTGGTATAAATGAGGACTCCTGGCTAACACACTCTGTAACTGGTCCAGAGCCCAGCACTACAACTGGCTAACACACTCTGTAACTGGTCCAGAGCCCA
>JACXGK010001383.1:0-11889 GCA_016801125.1 Novumbra hubbsi | reverse complement strand
TCCAGAGCACACCACTACAAATGGCAGTGGCCTGGCCAGTGGTTCTGGCTGGTTAGAAGACATGCCGCTTGGGAAGCCTTCATGACCACTGGACTTCGGTTCTGTTTCTGACGATGACATCTATCTGATGGAAAGAGGAGTTGGTGTGCAAAGGTTTTACAAGGCTAAATGGAGAAAGGGCAATCTGTTGTGAATTACCTTTTTGGGGAATTTCATGGAATCTTTCCCAGGTGCTGAGATATTCCAGATACTGCAGTGGGAGTGGCCAGAAGGAGTGAAAGGGTGGAGGGCTAGTGCATGTGTTGGGGAGTCTTGTATGCCTGGGGAAAACAGAGAGAAGTGATACGAGCGTAGTAAAGCTCCCCTGTCGCCACTGCAGTAAAAAGCATTACCCCCACTTGTCCGTCCTTTCACTGTTAAGAGAGGCACGAATAGCAGGGATTATAATATCTCGTTTCCAGCTCCAACTGTTCCTGAAAGTGACTTTACATTGCCCCAAAAAAAAGGGGGCTGCAAGTAGCTTGTTTATGTTGGTCGACTGAGAGCTGTTAAACATTTAAGTCCCAGTAACTGATGCCAAAGGCTGGCTGGAAGTACAGTACCATGTGAGTTCCAGGCTTCTCTGGCTGAGAATGTCCTCAGGGTAGACAGGCCCCTACTGAGAAAACTTTGCATGACCTCCTGTAATGAGAACGGCAAAGTATTTGGTTCAGGGGAAACAGCCAACCGAACTGTTTGGAGATATAATATGGATATAAGTCAATGTAAAAAGGAAGCAAATATGTAGGGTTGTGTATTTTATGGATATGTGCTGCAGATTTTATATATTTTTTTGTCCATGAGAGTTAGGACAATGTTACTGTTTTAAGCTATTAATATACGTCTAAACAATGTGTAGATCACGGGATGCACACCCATCACGAAACGTGTTGAGCTCTAATGATTTCTATGAAGAAAGAAACTGACAATTCAACTCCAAAATCAGAAAAAGGTTTTTTTCTTACGTTAATGTTATATAATGCTATTATAGCCTATTGGTTCTGTTACGTATAATACTATGATCATTATGTGGCATACATTGATTAAGCTTTGATCTGACTTATTTAAACTTGCAGTGTTTGCCCTGTTTTCTATTAACAAATGCAAAACAGGATTTGCGCACACACACACAGAAGTATCAGAAAACACCAGACCTTTTGGCCAGGATGACTATGAACTCCCAAAAATGTGGTTCTTCAAACAAACTTGAAGCATGTAAAAATACAAAGATATGTAGCCTTTTTTGTCGGACTCCAGCATAGGGCACTGTGTTTTCAGACAAATCCCCTGCACACTGTACACGCAGTCAACACCAATTAATTAGAGACCAACAACCAGGCCACATCCTTCCAGGCTTTTTAGCAAAAATCACAAGGGGTTGCAGGAGTCGTTCATTGGTTTTCCCGCAGTAAACAGGGTTACGTGGAACCAATAAAGCGCTTCTTTTCCATTTTTGTTATTCCAAGTTGGGTGGAAGTACAGAAATGCACACTATTCGTTCTCCGTTTCTCACTTAGCATATTGAAAACATGCATTGTCAAAGTAGGCGGGGAAAAGGGAGGGGCTGATGAACATGGTGCGTTCATTTTGTTTATTGATTGCAAGTAGAAAACATTATTGAAATGTTTTAGCTAACGTTGGGGAACCTAGCGAACAGCTCACAGTCAGTTGAAAACTTAGTGATGTTTGTGGCTAGACAAGTTAGCTAATTGTGTGACTATAGTAATGGACTGGTAGTCGTCCTTTCAGCTAACCTTATATAATACATACAATACATGCATCCCAAATAGCACCAATTCCCAATGTAGGCACCCTATGGAGTGGACTGCTTAAGACGACAACTGTAATTTTGGGTACAGTCGCAAGACTTGTTTCATATGTCCAGGCTCTTCCACGTCCTTTGCTATGTATATTGTATATTATATCTAGGCCTGTATATCTGACATTGGTGCAAAAAGAAAGAAAATAGTTTAAAAAAAAACATAATAATGGCTGAACAGCCATAAATGTAAAGTCAGGGACACATATATGGAAAAAAGAAATAAATACAAATGCCTTTTCACAGTGATGTCATACACTTACATTTTCTATTTGTCACCTAATCAACAGCAAAGATTGTTGAATTCCAGTCTTTACTAATGGGCGGACGATTTTTTTTTTTTGATTTACCGGTTTCCTGTTTTTTTTAAACTATAAAATAAACCAAAAGTATTTTACAATGAATCACTGTTGTATTAAGCACTATTGTATTGGCACACAGTCATATTTATTAATATGGAATACATTCTGAGTCCCATACAAAGACATTTTTATTTGACCAACAGTTTAAAATACTGTTCTCTAAACAAGCAGACATTATGGTTTCTTTGAACATTTATTAACCCACCACATTGTGCCTTCACATTCCTCCATGGTAGCAGTGACTCTGCCAACGTTTTGGGTCTCCTCTGGTTCTGTTCAACGTGGATCGGGCAATGGGACCCACTTCTGGAATACAGGGACAAGACAGAGCAGATAATCACCTACATAAGAGTAGTTATGAAGAATGTGTCTATTCAGAGGTTGAAATACGCCTTTTGCATCACCTAACAAGTGAAACAAACTGGTAATTAACCAACATGTTTGCTCTGCCTCCTTTGAACTATTGTGTATGATTTACACATTAACCAAAGCAGTGATCACTTCAGAAAAAGTAACAGGTGAAATGTGTGTTTAAAGTATTGGGATGGAGCATGTGTCTTGACCACGGACCTTTTTCCATGGGACGCAGCATGACCCAACAGGAGGACGTTTATGGTTGGTTCTGATAGCAGGGAGGTGTTTATGGTGGATTCTAGCTGCGCAGAAGGGGGGTTTGGGTTTAGGACACAGTCCCTGGGAACTGGGTTGCCAGCTACACTCAGTCTTAACTCCAAAACTGGCCACTTGGACCTGGGAGTGGGATGCAGACACAGTATGATGGTTTGTCGGAATGCCAGTGCTGCGTTAGCAATATGAGTGCCTCACGTTGGTTGATAGCTCGGTAGTCTACCGGTCATCTGCCATGCTAACAATGATCCCCAGCACTGGGTGCAGGACACCCTCCCATGTTAGCTCAGCTTCAGCTCTCCTCTCTGCCAGACTACCGTCAAACACACAATCCCTTCGGAGTTACCACTTCACACATACCAAATTGAACAGTGGGCCTAGTAACCTAATTAGCGTTGTTTTGGTTTGTCCCAGTTCATTCCATGAAACGTAAGTAGTGTTTACGGCTTATTTCCAATGGTAACGTTAGCGACATAATCAACTAGATAGCTACGTGTACACAGGAAATTAATGTTGGCTGGCTGCATAAACATTATCAAGTTACTTACCTAACTAGTTTGTCCGTCCATAAATATGTGCAATTATTTGGCCACAAACGGAATATAACGACCAGTGTAGCTAAATAGCTAGCCAGCTAATAGCCTGGTCCTTAAGTCAAAAGCAATTACAAAATACAGGACGTTAGCCAGGTAAAGGTACTTAACGTCCACCTCAGCTAGCAAGCTTGTTGCACTAGATTAAACTAGATTGTACGGCAGAACCTACTCTTTCCCTGCCTACTTTGACAAGCGCTGGTTTTCCAATATGCTAATTGAGAAATGGAGAACGAAGAGTGTGATTTCTGTTGAATTTTCCAGACTTGAAATAAATTTAAAAAAATTATAAAAAGCGCTGTATTTGTTCTCCGTCACCGCGTTTGCTGTGGAATAACCAATGAACGAATCGCACACATCTTGTTGTCATGAAGTTGGTTGGTTTTATAACTTGCAAGTAACCTCAAAACCTGATCATAAAAAATATTGTAGGGAAATATATGATTTTAGGTTGTTGTGGGTAGGACAGATGTATTGATAATATTACTCAACTCAAGTTCTGTAGATATCGTCTAAAATAAAAACAATACCTGTCTTTGAACGTTCTGCTGACCACCCTAAGGTTCGCTGTGGAACACATGGGTCCTGGGATCCCTGCTTTAAAGGAACACTGCAAGGTTTCTTTAAAACAAAAAGTCGTAAACAAATAATTCCCAAACTGCTATTTCTAATAGACAATGTCATGTTAATGCAAGTTGTAAACAGGGAAGCAGGTATTTTCAGCACCACAAGTAGACACGTCCTCACCTCATTGTCCCACTCTGACTGAAGTGTTCTCCAACTCTGCCGGCCACTCTCAGTTCAGGGCTCACAGCGTTTTCGTTTTAAAGCCATTTGTAGAGTAAGTCCAACACGGGGTTAAAGTGGGCCGCAACGGAAACAGAACTATTATGATAGATGCTGTCTGCCCTACCAGTCCCAGCTGGTTCTGGGTATTTAATAAACATGTAAACACGCTAGTTTCCCTCATTAGGTGATTGCAAAAGCCCATGCTGTCCATAAATCAAGAGCCAGGTTATCAAGGCCTGTGATCTTAACTGTACAGGGCGCCCAGCTGTCTACCCGATAGAGACTTGGAACAGCAGGCTATAAAGAATTCAATTCCCTTCCACCTTTTCTCTCCTTTCACTCAAAGTGTACACACAACAGTCCAAAATAAACATACAAAATAATAGAGAAAATGTTTGTTTAGTATACAGTAAGTGACGGAATATATATGCTGTACGCAAAAATGTTGTGTACTGGGTTCTAGCTAATGCTTATTAGCTTAACTGAATGATGAGAACATTCTCAAAAAGCTGGTCTTACCAGTAATTTTAAATATTATCTTGGAACTTTTTATTTCCTTAGGAGTGGAAACTTCAGTGGTTTAGAAGTGGAGGATGAAGGTAAGACAATTAGAAAGGGCTAAAAGTTCACATTACCTCTGTTTTGTCCCCTTATAAAGTTTAGTACATGAAGAGTTCATTCGCAGTATCAGTGTCCTATTTCCTGATGTAAAACAGGCTTTAACTGTTCTATACAATACATGCTAAAAGCTACTGAAGCTACACTCTGCTTTTCAAAAATTACTCAGATGCTACATATCTTGCCAAGGCGAATTCTGCAATATAAATTAAGGTTTTCTGCATTTGTGACATGACTATAGTCGTGATATCCTTTTCTAGCAAAAATGCACAAAGTCTATTGAAAGTATTGTTAATGCTGTAACATTGTAATTGGATGTTTATGACCATGTATGAGAACATATTTAGCCCAAGATAATACTAAATATTAACTTGATCTTCGTTATGCACGCGGTCTATCATTATTTGGAAGAAAAATTCAAAACAATAAGAAATAAACATTGCCAAGTTCCACTTCTTAAGGTCCTACACTGGGATTAATTAATATCAAGCAAACAAACCACATCCACTAATTTGAAATACATTGAATTTAGTTCCGTTCATTACTTCAGCCTGACATGCTTTCTCGTCCCACAGAATAGCAGAACTGGAAACATGACCTGGAATGGACTCTCCCCATATAGTCTGGCAGGGCCTGCCTCAACATTCCTGTGTTAGCAACGGCTGCTGAGGCTATGTCATGCTGTCTTTTCAATATGGGGGCAGAGTCCCCTTCAGGGACCAAATACACGTACTCTCCAAGCAGCACACCTGTCATAAAAATCCTGTGAGCTATGATTTAATGAAAAGCCCATTGTTGTTGTTTTGGATGGGAATGTTTGTTTAATGAACGCAGCCTGCGTCATCCCGATCTGCCCTACCATATGGACCGCACGTACACGTTGAACATTTCATGCTACGTCTCTAAATAAAAGAAAGCCTACAGTGCCAGTATGTTGGGGTGATTGGGATTTATCATTTCTACGTGTCTGTTTATCACAATGGCATTTGTTATTCATGTACTGAGTAGGTTTTGGAAATCAACAGTCCTAAATCATATGTATCATGTTTTCATTACTATGGACATTGGCATGCCCTGGTTAATATAAAAGCACTTATCAACTGAGACAATGTATTTGTCAGGGGTCAACTGTATGTTTCTGGGATAAGAAATAGTCCTTTCTTGTGGACAAGCCCTATAAACCACCCTCATGGTGGCAATATGTATACGTTCATCGTGATGGGATTTTTCTAGTAATGTTTGGTTGATGGCCGAGCACAGATGTAGCTGATTGATAGACTTTGGATTCTAATGTGGGCTTCTCTCATTACTAAATTCATGTAGCGGAGAGATTCTGGTTAGAAACAAAGCCACTATGTTATAAACCCACACCAGACAAGCGGCAGCGAGTGGTGACTGGACACAGATGGCAACATTTTCTGGGCTTATTTAAAAGCAGCAAATGATAGAAAGAAAGCTGTACATTACTAAATGTGAAGGACATTTAACAAATGCAGTACAAAAATATGTTGATGAGCAACGTGCATGCATCTTAAATATAAGCTGAAACCCAGCTTGGCCTGTTGTTTTAGATGGAAAGAGACGAGTGGTTGAAGCCACATCGAGTCTAACTGTAATGAGACGAGGACAACTTGATCATCCTCACCACTAATCAGTCAGAGTCCTTGATCATGTCATGTGATGTGGAACCTCTTCCACTTTTCAGTGACCTGACACCGACACCCACAGACATCCACAGACACACACTGTCATGGATACACACGCACACACCGACATCATGTACATGCATTTCTGCCACATTTACACCACTGTTATGGTTTCTCAGCCAGGAAATGCGGTTAATATTCTGTCCCAGCGGGGCCGCATGTAATGCATCTAATTTAGGCCTCTATGGTGAGGAAGAGAGGAATATCCTGGAAACATCTTTAACCTATTCAGGCAGGATGATGTCATGATTAGAAGAGGAAATTGGGATCCCTCCAGAACCTAAACACCCTGAGGCAAGCAGACGGCTGGAAAAGAGGGAGGGAGGGAGGGAGTGTGGGGGGAGGGCATATTTCAAACCGGCTCAGAGCTTGACCTGCAGAGATCAAAGCATAGAGCCACTCGGCTGACACGGAGGGGCACACTCCAGGGGGATGTGTGTGTGTGTATACATGTGTGTGAATATGTGTGTGTGTGTGTGTGAATGCGTGTGTGTGTGTATACATGTGCGTGTGTGTATACGTGTGTGAATGTGTGCTTGTGTATACACGTGTATGAATGTGTGTATGCGAATGTGTGCGTGGGTATACGTGTGTGTGAATGTGTGCACGTGTATACGCGTGTGTAAATGTGTGCACGTGTGTATGAATGTGTGCACGTGTATTCGTGTGTGAATGTGTGAATGTGTGCGCGTGTGTATGAATGTGTGCACGTGTATACGTTTGTGAATGTGTGCGTGTGTATACGTGTGTGTGAATGTGTGCGTGTCGGTTTGTGTGAAAGTGTGTGTTACGGTGTGTGTGAATGTGTGTGTGTCGGTGTCTGTGTGAATGTGTGTGTGTCGGTGTGTGTATGAATGTGTGTCGGTGTGTGTGTGAATGTGTGTGTGTTGGTGTGTGTGTGTGAATGTGTGTGTGTCGATGTGTGTGTGTGAATGTGTGTGTGTCGGTGTGTGTGTGAATGTGTGGGTGTCGGTGTGTGTGTGAATGTGTGTGTGTCGGTGTCAGCCTAACTTCAGGAATCCCCCCACTTACTCTCCTCCTGCTTCAGTCAGGCCGATGTCAAACATAACGTACCGTTAAAGATATGTGGTGCTGCTCTCCCTCTCTCCCTCTCTCCCTCTCTCCCTGGCCCGTCGCACCACACAGTCCCCGTTCGCAGGTCTCCTCCCCCGCCACACACCCACTCCGCTTTCAACTCTGAACCTCGGCAGCTAAATAAACCAGGCTGTGATGTTCCTTTCTCTCGCTCCCATCGTGTGGTACCGATGAGAGAAAGAGAGACAGAGAGCAAGGGGTGATGAGGTGAAGGAGATGGAGAGCAGAGCCGGGCCGCAGGAGGCAGGAGGAGAGGAACGTTGTGCCACACCGCTCCACGCACACACCAATTACGGCGCGCCCTCCTCAGCACGCCCAGAGCACAGTACTTTCACATCACCACGCTGACTTGGAGCCCCGCTAGGACCTCAGCGCTTCCGCATGTGGAGAGGGGTGAGGAGAAGGGGAGGGTAACAGTAAGGTTCCTGTTCATTTGATGGGGGAGAGGGCACTATCTGCCTGTGACTGGGAGATGACTGGTAATCACTCCTCATGTTCTCACTGTAATCACTGGGGCTCTTCAGCTGAGGCCTCTCTGGAGGAGATCCACGTCAGGCACAAGATGCTCAGGCAGCAGACGGACGGGTTTCACATGAGAGCTCATAGGGCAAACGATTGTTCTTCTAGTCTGGGATCGCATCACTGTGTCCCACGTGTACCATGGAAGATTATTTTATTATTGGAACCAGTGTTTCTCCACGGCGTTGGGAGATCCTCAGGCTTCTGGACAGGAAAGTCCCTGCTCTGTTTTCTGCATCATTAGCTTTTGTCTCAGAGAGGAGAGGGTGCACGCGAACTACCTCTGAGGTCATGTCCCCACTGTGAACTGTGAATCAGCGGAAGTACAATGCTGTTATTCAGCAGGGATTTAGTAAATAAGCTACTGTGCTCACAGATGGCTTAAAACGAGTCAAAACGCAAATGTTGTTTTACACAAAAGTCTCTCACAACATGGCCAGGTTGGAATAGGTGACCTACTAATGAAAATGTATGTTTGGGTTGTCAATATGACAATAGAACACTTACCTACTGTGTGAAATTTGTTTTATTATTATTTAAAACGGCATGTACGTACATACAAGTGTTTCATAAAATTAAAAGTGGGTGTGATAGTTAATGCAGCTACATGTCGCCCCATACATCACACACATCACTGATTCCTGGGCCTGGTGTTGTTTGCTCAAACAAGCCGAGTCTTGCCTGAGGCAGCAGGACAGTGAGGGAATCACTTAAAAAGGTTTAAAAGCTCACGTTTCCTCCCCTCACGACATATAACTCACCCTGCCCTGTCACCTTCACAGTGTGAAATATGTTCTCGCCTCAAACTAAAACAAACAGTAAATCATTCTACCTCAACATGTCTTCTACAGACAGAACACAGGAATGAGAGAGGGTAAGACAGTGGAAGCCCTGAGCAGCCAATCAAGTCTCTCGAGGGGTGGAGTTACCTCAGGTGTAAGGCATTTCAATTGGAAAATGATTTATGCAGCAAAAACCAAGTTCACTGACTTCTTCTGCAAATAACAATTATTTTGTGTCAGGTTGAGGATTTAACTGTTTAATTAGCATATCTAGAGGGTCTTTTTATTTTGTCAGAAAATAGGCTCACAGGACAAATATGTACCATAACTTGAGGCATACAAGGGGGCAGTATGATTAAGCTATGAAGGCATAGCAGCTGTAGTGTTTCAGAAAAGCAATGAGCTCCACTGCTATTACATCAAAGGAAGAGATTTTCTTTAATGTGACTGAGGTCTGCTTCACTGATCTCCAGAGAATATATTTAAGCGGCATTGAACTTAAACATTCAGGACGTCATTATGTGCAAGCTTTCTAGCGCAAACACTTTTCGAATGTTTCCTTTCAAAATGATTCCAAAAACTGGGTGCAAAATCCTTCCAATAATAGCTGAAGTGCATAGTTCCTTTCTGATGTACAATTTGGATCCAGTCCATTGTGACATCTAACTACAGCGCTTCATCAGAAGTGACCTGATCTTCAGTGGAAGCAAACCTAAAGCCCTCAACTCCTCAGCATCCTGAGTTTGTTTAGGCCAGACCTCTGACTTCCTCTTCCTGTAAAGAAAGAGGGTTGAGGGTGGGTGGGGATAGAGAGGGATATAAGGCACAGGATGACCCCCTCTCAGCCTCACCAATTTTACCTGACCTCTGTATGTGCTCTCGTGGGTAACTAATTCCTTTGGCACATGCAGCTCTGGAAGCCATTTTCCATCAGTGAGCAGGAGTGATTGGACTGGTTGTGGCCCCCGAATGGCTGATCTGTCAGTCAGAGCAGTCCGGTGGAGGATGGAAGAGGAGGGTGTGTTTGGAGTTAGCAGGCTGAGCCGGCTGGGCCTGGGTTGAGGGGGCAGAGGAAGGTGTGTTTGGAATTAGCTAGCAGGACCGGCTGGGTCCCGGTGGAAGGGGCAGAGGACGGGTGTGGCCCCTGGTGTCAGAGATGATTAGAGGAGCCGCCTGCCTGGGCCCCAGACGCAGCACACATCACACATCACACACCAGACACATACAGCCTTGTGCCAAGGGGACCCATGGGGAAGCAATCTGCCGAGGATGATCGTACCAGGGGATGAGTGGTCCGGAGCCAAGGCAGGTCGGGGCAGGGCACTGGTTCCTTGGGATTTAGAAGGTTTGGAAGCCTCTCCGTGCGTCCTAATGGTAGAGGAGGTGGCTCTTGGGAAGTGGAGAGTCGGGAGGAGTTTCTGGTTGATTCACAGCAGATTCCAACTACAACCGTGCTGCCAGCTCTGTCAGAAAATGACCTCGTCTGGAGCTCACCCCTAATAATTAAGCAGGAAGAAAATGGAAAAGGATCTAATATCTCAGAAGCACAGTTTTTGTCAGAGCATCACTGGGAGTTTTTTGGAAAATGTGACATGGCTGCCAAGTTTAATCTCCCTCTAATACTTCAGTGCCGCATGGCTGTGCTGGTTCTTCAAAAGACCACATGATTATATAAGACAATACTGTCATTCTTGGTCAAATTTCAAACAGGAACTTATTCTTCTCTCGTCCGAAACACTTGGTAACCGATGGGAAGAAGGTTCAGGTGAGAAGGGATTTTGAGGTGATTGAAGTTGGAAGAAGGGATTTGTGCTAATGTTCTGTGGTGTACGGTGATGTTGAGATGGTCTAGTTAAAAAGGAGGCTTGGAGGACTAAGTATGAAGACACATATGTCTTATATGTCACATATAAGAGAACGTAGTCCAAGAGAACCACACTAATACCTACTGTCAAGATGAACAAATACAGTATTAACATTAAATAATACAGCAGAATTAAGAATAAATTATACCACAATATTAACAATAAATTGCACCATTTGATTGTGCAATCATTACAAACCATGTCTAATAATTAGTAGCCAAAATAGACACAGAGAAGGAATGGATTTTCGTGCAAATGTCGGATGAACAAACCTAGAATGAGATAAAGTCCAGGACCCCTTAGTCACAGACACGCTGGCCTGAAGATAACTGAGTGTGGGTCTTTGTGTTGGTCTTTCACGTACGTGCGTGTGTGTGTGTCTGTCGTTTGTTTGTGTGCTGCCTGTCTGCCTGTGTGTGTTGTCACATGATGTGTGTTGAGGTTGTCTGGGAGATTCCTCTGGGTTGTAAAGTGGGCGCCATGGCTCTCCTAAGACCCTGAGGAGCTGTCAGTCAGAGCCATGAAATATTCAGCAGGCCCTTATCTTCTGCACTGAGTGACGGCGCCAAACTAGCCCTTCGACTGCTGTTGTTCTTTCTTTATCACATGCATAATCTCTCTCCCTTTGTTAGTCAATCTGTTTCTCTCTTTCTACCTTTCTTCTCCCTTTTCTCTTTTAGTTTTTTTCTCTCTGTCTTTATTTCCCTCCCTCTGTCCCTCTCATTTTCTCCCTTTGTCTCTCCACTTTCCTTTATGCTTCTTTCCCTATCCCTCTCTCACTGTCTCTCGCTTGATTTGTCTCCCTGTGTCCCCTGGTATTTTCTGTGTTTGTGTGTGTGTTTTTGTGAGTGCTACAGTGTCAATAGCTCGGTTCCAGGCAGGCCAGAATCTTTGTGAGTGTGAGACCAGAATGCCACCACAGAGCAGAAACATCAGCCTGAGGGATGCTGACTGTTCCACACTCTGCCTTGTCTTTTCAGAGCGCCTATCCCCCTGTCCTCTCCATGTCTCCCCTGTCCTCTCCATGTCCCCCCTGTCCTCTCCATATCCCCCATGTCCTCTCCATGTCCCCCCT
>JACXGK010001382.1:59037-71287 GCA_016801125.1 Novumbra hubbsi | reverse complement strand
CAGCTGCATTCAGTTGACTCTGATTGGGGAGCCTACTTAGGTCAGGTTTTCACCACACCCGGTGTGGTTTATTGTTTGTGCTTGTCTCAACAGCTCACGGTTTGTCTCTGTTTAATTCTGTTTCAAGCGAATGCTTTACATGTTTTCTGTATATCGTTTTTATGTTAGTTAGTCCTTTCATTTTACGTTTACAGTCCGTAGAGTTTGTTTGTTTGTTTTGGGATTAAATACACCTTTTGTTTGGAAATATGTCTGCGTATGGTTCCGCCTCACTACAACACCGTGACACTGACCTTCCACAAGCCATCACAGATCTGGACTGCGGTGACCTGAGCCACTCATCCTGTGTATATGAACTGCTGCTGCAAAATCTCCGTTTTTTTTCACCAATATCTCAATCAAAATAAGTAATAAAATGTCCCCAAATCTATCTTAATATATAAATGTCTAATGCTGCCAAAATACGTTTCCGCATTAGCAAAAATGTACTCACATTGCAATTAGACAATACACCATCCAATTGTTTGAGATCTTAAGGCCAGCCTGAATGTAAGTTAGCCCTGGGCACAGACCAGGGCAATTAGTAGGAAACGTTAAATAAATGGGAATACAACCAAATAGTAGTGTCATATTGCATTATCATTATCATAATATTGCATTTGTCAGCCGGCTAGCTGACAAAGCACTAGCTATCGGATTGCAGTTTGTCTCAATATAGATATTCTACATTCTAGGTTTTTAATGATTAGATCGTGGCATAGGTTTATATCGTGTGTGTGACGTTGTTACATCCACTTACACAATCTATGTAAAGTTTCTCAATTTCAGCAAAAAACAAATTCCATGTTGAAGGAATTCCTAGCTACCAATGGGGCAGGTAGGATAGGTCAGGTGATTTTTTTAATTGTGTGGTGAGTAACCGCTTTTTTACTCAGGATGTTTTTGTTGTCAAGCATCCCGGGTATTAACCTCAACTAAAATGGATTTCAAACAACCATTTTCCTGGACGGACAGACTGCTGTCATGTTCTTGACTTTCAACTGTCGGCTCAGCGGATGCCTTTGAGCCAGCCAATGAGGTAATCCACCGGGCAGTGCATTGATGTTCCTTTGGCCATGTGCACGGAGCTTTGTGACACTGTTCAGACGTGTTCACCTCCCTGTCAGTGGGGGGTTACGTTTGGATATGCCTCGCCTCAGGGCCAAATTTGTAATTGTTTTTTTAATATACTGTACCTGTCCCCCTCTTCTGTTAACCACCTAGTTCCTGGTGGAGGTTAGATGCATTTGTAAATGTGTTTTATTTTAATTAAATGCCTTTCAACGCAACCTGTCAAGGACACTCCATATGTTGAAAAGCATTTGTCAGATGCTTTTTCAATACCTTAGGTTGCTATGGCTTTGTGATCAAGTAACTGTTTTCAAAGATGAGGTTTCTTTTCTTCTTTTAATCCCTGGAAATATTGCCAAAACACTAAGCCATATCTTTTTTCATATACATATGCCGCCTCAAAAAGTTACGGATCAACTCGACAATATGCCATTAATTTCATCTTCCAAGGTGTCCCTATCAAAACATTTTGTTCCAACTTACTCAGTTACCTTGGAATCTGTCAAAACATTTGGATTCTCTGCGTTTACCTGACGGCAGCTGATTCCATCGAAATAGTTGTCTAAAATATTCAGACGTCACAGATTAGTGGGTGTTTTGTTAAACAAAGGCGGTTTGATTCTGAGCAGAGCCTAGCATTCCACCTCACAGAGTTCCATAAAGCGTGAGGCCTGGGACTTGGTATGGCTGCCTGCACTGGGCTTGATGAGAACATCGCTGAGCAATGCAAAACCTCTGACCTCGCTCACTTGGTCTCTGTCGCTTGCAAATATGAAGTCATTCACGAAGGCCCATTGAAGCCCTGCCTCGCTCCTCGTTGGCTAAACAAATCAGGTCCAAATGTCAGTCGTCACAAACCCGGGTATCATTGTTACCGAGGGGAGGGAACTCGTAGCCCGGCCTTTGCATCTGCTTAGTGGCGAGGACACGGCCAACCACGTTATCCAAATTAAGGAGCAATAGCGGCTAAAAGAAATGATCTGTGCATTTAGGTGCACACACACTCACACACCGATCTAAACCACATCAAATGTTCAGACGAGGCGCGCCCAGTCATACGGTATACGTGGATTGAACGGTTCAGGGTGGGATTGGTCCTCCTTGGTCTAGGCAACATTTCACAGGGCACGATTCTGTGGTCACATTACATGTCTCTCTCTCCCTCATGAACTTAATTTACCACTCTCAGTTTTGTATTTTGTGTGGCAGATAGCTCTAACTACACTACAACTGCATGACCAGCTCTGCCAGACTCACTTGTGTGGTTTCTTTCAGGTAGGCTTGCCCTGAACCCAGTAGACCCATCCTCTATCACAGACAGATCATTGTCGAGGATTCTCTGGGGATTAAACAAACACAGGTGAGGTGGTTTGGCACTTTGACAACAATGTGAAATATTCCTATATTGTATAAACATTACATCACCTCCCCCACCCCCAGAAGCTGTAACTGGCAATTGTTCATTAGTTATTCGTTTTCTTCTTGTGTTGAAGAACTAGAGGTCTCTGCTCTGCTATCGTGGCTTCAGTCTATTCCTTACACCTATCTATATGCATCTATATTACATACACTTAAGATAACGCATTAGTACACAGAATCTGGATCACATCCCAAACCTGTGTTATTATGTAATGCAAGGTGAATTTGCGTAATACACACACTTCACATTTCAAGCGTCTCCAAGCAAAATGTTGCCAATATTGCCCAATAGAATCTCTCCAGCTCGTGCTTGATTCTGTCCACTTCTTTCCCTAGGTTCTGTCCGCTCAGTTTGACTAACCTTCCATAGGAAACAAGACCACACAGCCTATCTTGGTTTAGTTATCAAAATCTTTAGATGTTCCTTCATTTAGCATTTTGGGTCAAGTGAAGAGAGAACTATATAATGGCCTCTTGGAATCCTCCCGCCTTCAGACATTCCACTTGTATTTTCTTTCCTCTTCTGACCCATAAATGCTGATAAAATAGCCAGACTCCAAAAAACCTTTGAAAGAGATTGGATAGTGTTATATTTGATTTCAACTGCATCTGAGAAATAGTAAAGAAAAATGTGTTAATGGTGTGCACTTGAATGTAAACCAGATTTTATTAGGTTGTGAACTTGGTGGGAAAAGAGAGAAAATGGTAGAGCAACACACCTTAACAAAGTTATTCAGGTTTCATGTTATGTCTTTGTTTCACAGGACATAGCTTAACCTCGAATGTCAGACAAAACATGAATATTTTTATTGCCCGGACATCTGCAACACTTGTCTGACCCTGTTAAGTGATACTGTTTAATACTGCTATGGTTATGGTCAGTTCAAAAACGAGTAGGCCTATTACCTTATCTTTTATGGTATACATATAATTTACTGTTTTAATTATGTCTTTAATCCCACCCGAAAAAACATACAACCAATAATAATAGGTAATGTATTTCCCTCTCGATGTTAAGTGAATTACATGTTCTTGTCTCGTGTTTCCTTTCTAAAACCTCTAGAATACAACTTACAATCCAGATATAAAAGTACACTGCAAAAGGTCTCCTTTACATTCGAGTAAAAGGTTCTATGCTCAGCCCACTATTTGGAAATAATGTCTTATTCCATCTCTGAGACCCTTAATGTGCTCAGAGTTTCTGGCTGACACAAAACAGCGTGTAAACCAAATCTACAAACGGGCCGTCATCATCCTTCAGAATCTGTCATTTTTTTCTACCCCAGTAAATGACAAAGCGACATGTCTACTAATTGTTTTCAAATTGGTCCGTTGAGAAATCCTAGCTTCAGGGGTGAGATCTTTTCTCTCTCTAGGGAATGAATGATTTCAATTTGACAGTAGCAGCTTGACGTTGGTTTTGGTGCTGATTAATGATTGTAGCTAGAGCTGCTGTGGAAAGTCCCGAACAGGCTGCAAACATTTTTGAAGCTAAGCAATGTATCAGGGCAATCCCACTCTGTGTGTGTCCTGGTGTTAGAGCTCAGTCATGGGGGATTATGTAGGGAATTGCCCTTCAGCAATGTTATGTCAGGTAATCAATAAAAATAGTAGGATCAGTCATATTGTTCCATATTATGTGATAGAAGTCCTACAAAGTACCTACTGTAAATTCTTTAATAAAATACAAGTTTTTGCAATCAATGTTGTATTAATTCTCACAACCCATTCAAAGTGTAAAGAACATATTGACAATGTTCCATAATCATTATTTTTTTATTATACATTTTTGATATAATGCATGAATTACAAATACAACAACAACAAAAGTTGGTTCCAGTAATACAATGACATTTCTAATCCAAATGTAATTGCATTGGTCAAGGTTTACATACATTTTAAGATATTGTTACAGCATTTAAACATGATGTGTAAACATTTTTGATGGGTTACCAAGACATAAATGAGATTTGTGCCACAAAGGGAAATCAGGGAAATATAACTAAGAATACTTGTAAAGAGAAGCCAGAGGAATAAAATCAATAATTCTTGGAAAGGGAAGTTAGGAAATAAAACCAGATAGAGTTTGGAAAGGGAATCAGGGAAATAAAACCAGATAGAGTTTGGAAAGGGAATCAGGGAAATAAAACCAGATAGTGTTTGGAAAGGAATATCAGCAGGTACGACTAAATGGACTGCGATTGAGAAATTGTGACGCCAAGAAGGATGTATGCTGCCCTGAGAGTTTTGCAAAAGCCGTAGAATATTATTCCAAATGATTTACAGCTGTTAAAACTGTCGAAGTTGTATCCAGCACTAACTCAGGGTGTGAAGATGAATACACAATGAAAACATTTGAGTTGCACTGTTTTTATTACAGGAACATTATAGATTATATACACTTGTGTACAGCCGTATTGATGGACCCACCCCAGTACAGGCTACCCACCACAGTCTTATGGCACGGTTAAAACAGTCAGAGTGGGGTGGGCTGTGTCATGCCACCCGGTACAGGTGACAAGATCCAGACTCTGTTGAACTGACCTGCCCATCGCCTCGTGTTGCACACGCCTCATTCACACACCCCAATTGCATTAATATCGGCCTGCAACCCCCCCCCCCCGGGCTGCACATGGTTTGAGTTGACAGGAGCATGGGTCCCACACATCTCCTGGGCCTCCCCGCTTCCTGGGGGCTTCAGAGGTCTCCGGTACGCTGGTGTGTATATACAGTACACGCCAATGAGACAAAACATCACGAACACTCACAAGTGACGCGAATAACGTTGATCATCTCCTAACAAGAGCACATGTCATGGCCTGGGTAGATTAGATGATAGGCGAACAACCAGTTCTCGTAGTCAACTTGTTGGATGCTGGAGAAATGGGCAGGAGTAAAGACCTGGGTGACTTGTGGTGTCAGAGCACCTCTGAAACCGCAAGGCTTGTGGGGTGCTCCGGGTTCAGCAGTGGTGAGCACCTACCGACGGGGTCCGAGGCGGGACAAACCACATGGGGTTGTGCGTCCAAGGCTCACTGACGAGAGAGGCTGATGACCGGTCCAATGCAACAGAAGGTCTACAGGGGCACAAATCAGAAAACGTCCATGGTTACGGGGACCTGCTTTGTGTTTGGCTGTGTAGCCACAGTCTGGTCAGAGTACCCACGATGCCCCCTGTCCTTCAGCAGACACGCAAGCGTCGGAACTGGACCTTGGAGTGGTGGAAAAGGGATAGCCTGGTCCAATGAGTCCGATCCACAGTGGCTTGTGAGGAAAAGCAATTTCAAGGTGTGCACGCTAAGCAGTTATATATGTCATTTTGTTTACATCACGAGGAATATTTCCAGTGAGGTTCCTTTGGCATTCTGTTAGCCAATAGTAAAATACAAAATTATGAACCTAAAAACTGTTACTATAATAAACCATGGTGTTGATATTTCTATGACACTATCAAAGCAGTTTTACACATGCATGCCCATTGTTAATATCGACATATGGTCTGATAATTACTTGATATTAGCCGTTGCTAAATTACTAACAATGGTGACAAAAAGGAAATCAGGTCACTGTAAAACCTCGAAAGAAACCTGATCCTGAGAGGAAACCCATCGCCTTTTGTCCGGCCAGAGTTTCAGTGAGCTTATGGGACTCACTGCAATTATTCTGCAATTATTATTCGATTTTATAAAAGCATTTTTCTTCTTAACAGTGATCAATGAACAGAGTGCTTCATGTCAACGTAGCTGGTCAGAGGTACATGTTAACTCAGAGGTGAGTCTTTTGATCAACAAAGTCAACATTCCGTTATAGGGGGCAACCTAAGAGGGATGTTGATGGTAGCAAGCTGCCATAGCAACCCCTTTATTCATAGGTCACAGTCAGGGCGTCCATGTTCCCGAATGAATGTTAACAAATACGCACAACGCCATTTTTGTGCACGCTCAGTAGGTTCTTATAAAACTTCTATGAACTGAGAAGATGTGATTCTATATTCTTCATGACGGACTGGCATTCTATATAGCATATTTCTGTACTTTTTCATCAGTAGAAATACAAATAAAGTCATTGGTGAAAGTGTACAATCCTTGCATTCCTCAGATTTTGCTGCAATTTCTTTGAACAACAATTTAATTGATCAGTTACTGTCTGGTGACAATGGCCATTATGTTAGGAAATATCTGTATGAAAAATAAAACATAAGTATTCAACACCACATATTAATAGTGTGTCATTATGTGCTGCAAAAAACAGCCTTTTAAAAAATATATATTTTATTAAGGTCTGTATATACCAGCTTTGCATAAGTACCAGAGTTATTTGATTAAGTTTCTTAAGATTGCTTAGATGTTGCTCGGAGACGTAGAGTTTCAAACAATGCCATTTATTCTAAATGGAATTGTGATCCGGACATTAACTGGGCCACTGTAACACATTGGTAACCAATGTTCTTTTGGTCTTGTGTTTGATCAGTGTAATATTACACACTACATTTCAACCATTTCAGTCTAACTTTTACCTTTTTGGGTGACTAATAGTATAAATATGCGTCATAGGAAGACAGTTACAATCACAAGTTACACTGTAGTGCCCAGGGCCAGTAGCAAATGTAGCAGTCATGACATATAGTCTGTGTCCGGTCATATTACTCCGACTTCACTACCTGGTAGGTTTAAATATGGGCCTCATCATGCCTGGGGTTGTTGTCAAAGTTCACCTGATTGGCAGAACCTTTGCCCAAGTGCCCAGGAACCAGATGTGGTTCTGCCCTGCTTCAGCCAAAGCCTGGAGGTCTGGAGATTAAGGATGGGCCCGTTACTGCCTCGTTGTACACTTACCAAACAGGATATCAATCCTATTCCAGCCACACACGTGTTTCGCCCATCCAGGCTATGATAGACGTTCTGAGCTTCTGGTCACCACGGTCATGTATGTTGATAGCCTTATGGAACTACGTACTTACTGTACTATAAAAAAGCCTCTTTGTTTCCTGTTGATCCATTTGTATTCCATTTTTGACAAATATCTTCTGACTCCAAATCTTATGGCCAATGTGCGAAACTACCAAAAGATGGAAGTGATAAGACACAGGTGACAAGACTACACTAGACACAGGTGACAAGACAACACTAGACACAGGTGACAAGACTACACTAGACACAGGTGACAAGACTACACTAGACACAGGTGACAAGACTACACTAGATACAGGTGACAAGACTACACTAGACACAGGTGACAAGACTACACTAGACACAGGTGACGAGACTACACTAGACACAGGTGACAAGACTACACTAGACACAGGTGACAAGACTACACTAGACACAGGTGACGAGACTACACTAGACACAGGTGACAAGACTACACTAGACACAGGTGACAAGACTACACTAGACACAGGTGAAACCCATGAACACAGGGGAACTGAAGTAAATAGAACATAGAGATGTAACAGCCATCATGACACAAACCATTGCCCAGAGAGCACGTGCCCAGAGCTCTGCAAGATAACAGTCTGAGGATGTATGGAGCAGTATACTTAACATTTATGTTAACAGTAGTCACTGATGCTGAGCACCAATATTAATGTGTAGAACACCACATCATTGATGAAACACTAATATAAAATATAATAAAACAGGGTTGTGTTGCTGATTGTGACAAGCAATGAATATTATCTGATTTCTGTTTAATGAAACATGGACAGCTAGTCCGCGTGTCCTCTACTCCTTTAGTTCTCTAGTCCTCTAGTTCTCTAAAATCAATCAGAACATTGGTGATGTAAGACCCACCTTTTGGGGTTTTAGTGAAGGTTATGAAATGCAATTTAAATTTTTTCTTTATATTGATTGAGAATATTATCTGTGAAATTACACTCACTTTTTTTAAAGATTATGTACATATTAGAAACAGAAAGAGACAGATACAAAAGTATTTGGGTAGATGCTGGAATTCAACTTTGGCACAATAACATGAAACATTTCTTTGGGATAAAAGTGGAATAACACACAGCCACGTGGTCATAGGTGTTTTATAAGTATTTATCAGGATAAATCGGAACAATTTACTAAATCTTGTTCACTAATATGAAGCAGTCAGAAAATATTTATTAATATGTGGCCTATATGTGGTCACAGCAAAACATATAAGTCTTTTGGTAAGGTCATTGGCGTCTCTAAACAAACAGTATGCCCAAGTGAGGCAATCAACATTGGCTGAAGTCCTTTAACGAATAATATTTGCAATTGATTAGCCATCACCTTTAAAAGGTTTGCCAACTATTAAATTCATAGCTTGAAAACATAGTGTTCTATGAGAGTTTGTTAGAACAAAAGCCAGCTAAAATTCCCTGTCTTTCTTTCCTCAAGGTTCCACAGCGTCGACAAAAGGTTTTACAAACTGTTGGGCATGAATGCGTGCCCACCGGTCACTGTACTGTTGTGATTTGGCCACGTTGATCCAGTTCATTAGGAGGTAACCCAATACCTCATATCTCAGTTTCACTGTCTTGATGGAGTCCACAGGGTGTGCAAACAAAGCAAGCCCGAACCTCTGTGGATTACACCATGGAAGCTGTTCTGAAGAAGAGAAGGCTGGTTCGGTTTATTGTAAACATACGCAGACATGGCGCTAAGGGGGTCACAGACATGTGTGGCCCTTCTTAGGTTCCCTGTGTGACATGGCGAGTTAAATGAGATTGTGCTTCACCCTGAAACATTTCAAGCGCATACGTGTGTGCGGGTAGTGTGTGTGTGTAGTGTGTGTGTGGTGTTAACTAATGCCTTAAAGCTTGTCTCACGTGAACTACCCTAATAGGCATTACAAACTGTATTTAATTCTAGAAATATATGTACAGTGGGGAGAACAATATTTGATACACTGATGAGTTTGCAGGTTTTCTTACTTCCAAAGCATGTAGAGGTCTGTAATTTTTCATCATAGGTACACTTCAACTGTGAGAGACGGAATCTAAAACAAAAATCCAGAACATCACATTGTATGATTTTTAAGTAATTAATTTGCATTTTATTGCATGACAAGTATTTTATCACCTACCAACCAGTATGAATTCCGGCTCTCACAGACCTGTTAGTTTGTCTTTAAGAAACCCTCCTGTTCTCCACTCATTACCTGTATTAACTGCACCTGTTTGAACTCGTTACCTGTAGAAACGAGGTGAGATCTTGCATGGAGCCCCAGACTGTGGGTGATTTAATGTCATCTTGAACTTCTTCATTTTCTAATAATTGCGCCAACAGTTGTTGCCTTCTCACCAAGCTGCTTGCTTATTGTCCTGTAGCCCATCCCAGCCTTGTGCAGGTCTACAATTTTATCCCTGATGTCCATACACAGCTCTCTGGTCTTGGCCATTGTGGAGAGGTTGGAGTCTTGTTTGATTGAGTGAGTGGACAGGTGTCTTTTCTACAGGTAACAAGTTCAAACAACCACATCTAATAGTACAATTCACACAACTAATTCACAATCTGCAAAGTCAATGCTAGCTGAAAAAACGAATACAATTGCAAGTATTAATTGACAAACATTGTTTGGGAGGTAGAGGAAGTTATACAATATTGTCACTAGAGTGCCACATTGTTTTCTTCGCAATAGATAAGAATGTAGTTTCCAATTAGTGTGTCCTCTAAAGGACTAGATGGTTGTGGATCTGTTTGTCTATTTACCCTGTTTATTTGGTCATATTTAAAATATTCTGCTGAAGCCTAATTTCATATGAAAGTGCATTAGAAATCTGTGATAGTAACGTATAGAAGTTGTGCAAAGAAAAAAAGAAAAACTATCTGACGTGTCTAATCATCGACCAACTCTGCATTTGCTCAGCCATGTGTTGAAGTATACTATTAACTATAGTTATTAAATGAACCTACAGCTAGTCAATGTAACCAATCCATGTTGATAGCAATAATTAGCTGTATTACATTATACTGCAATAGACAGATCAACAGAATCCCTTATTATGAAATTGAACTTTTATGGCAACAACTAAATTCACCAAACATAAAACTCATGCACCGTTAAAGCAAGTGTTCCCATTTACCAAATGGTTTTTTTTCCCCAACCCAGTCTTTTAAGGAACGTTTATGGCAGCCAGTGCAGCAACCCTTGGATCGTTAGCCGGCACTCACCTGAGGAAAGATTTATTTGGTGTGTGTCGTTTCTCACCTTGACCCTTGACACTGTCCAAACACTTGTGACAACCAGTGTGTGTGTGTTTGTGTGTGGGCTGGTGCGTATGCTGTGTGTGTGTGTACGTGTACGTACAAGAGTGTGGGAGTGCTTTGGTTTACACATGAGTAAGTAGGCAAGTATGCTTTCAAAGTCCAGTAGTCTGTGATCCACGGAGACCACCACTCCGCCACTAATCCAGTTCATCACAGCCAAAGCAAACAACGTCAACACCAAACAACGTCAACACCACGGCGACCAGCCACGATGACAAATCCTTTAATCTTTTACAACGTACCCAGGAGCAAGTCAGTTCTTCAGCAGGTTGGAAAATCTGCTTCATAAAGGATCCTTGTTGCGTTCCAAAAAAACGGTCACTCTTTTTGAGGCGAACGTTGGTTATTGTGTTGGTAGAGAGTGGGGCCCATTAAATGGACTGTGTTCGGGATACCCCTACTGTTGGGATGAATCAAGCACGTAATACCAATGACATTACATTTATAGGTACATGACATGAGCCATTATTTTCGTCCCTGGGCAAATCTTGCTCTCCCTGTCATTAGCTTGTTTCCACATCGTCCATACATAGCTGGATTCAGAAGAGTAGATTATAAAAGAAAAAGCGGGCAATTGTTTACCATGCGTGTTTGTGTTTGTTCGTGAGGCAATAAGGTCAATTAGTTTTCCATTTAAACACAATGGCGTCTCTAAACAAACACCCCTTGTACGGAGTAACACAGCCGGAGAACAAACCTCAAAGCTCCCGGCGAGAAAACAGTTGGCCTGGAGCACTTGAAAGGCTGTCCCATGCATGACGGACCGGGGCGATAGGCTTCGGGCCCCCGGGCTACCGGCTCTTAGCAAAGTCCTACGGGCACCCCGCTGCTTTATGCAACATGCCGAACAGTAGGGGGTCCCTCTCTGTTTGTTTAAAACTCCCAGGAGTCCCATTAATGCCCTGATTCCCCTCATTTAGGACTTCCACTGGGACACAAAGGACAGCCCTGGGAAGCAGCACATTGCAAGGGACACCAATTAACGGGGGCCAAAGACACAGGGCAGCTTGTTTGTGCTCAGGGACATGTCAGCCCGTTGGACAGCCCCCTCCGTCAAACCCATTGACCAGGGCACCCGGAGAGGCATCTTAATTGGTGTTGGGCAAACAGATTTTGTCACAAAGTTGCAAAGGAGGCTAAGTAGCTGAATGTTCACATGGTCCGACCCGTGACCTGGGCTCCGGGGCCACTCGGAGACATCATTATGACATCATTATGCTCCGTTACTTTGATTAATTGTCTCTGACTCCCCTTTACGGTGGCAGGAGATTCGGGACAGCAATTAAGAGCTATATTCTGGCAATAGCCACCCGAGTAAATAAAAAGTGATTCCTTTTCTCTGTGTACAATGATATGATAGTGACAAGGGGCAAGACTTGGCAGGCCAGAACCCCGGTAGGGTCTTTAGGGGCACATCAGGTTTGTTTCTTGTTTGGTGGTTGTTTTTGTTTTCCGCGCCCCCTTTTCTACCCACCCCCCCC
>JACXGK010001382.1:38810-51473 GCA_016801125.1 Novumbra hubbsi | reverse complement strand
TTTTTGGTATGGGTCTTGAAATGGCACAGAAACTCAACAAGCCATTAACACCATTGATTTGTCAGTTCAAGCTATGTGTGATTCAAATATACACCAGGAGTTTCGGCTATTCTGCAGTGGTGGTACGCCACCCTTGGATCCACATCACCACAGCAAATAGTATTTTATATTTTGCCAGGGCATTGTCATTTTGCTCCATTTCACCACCAGCTGAGGTGAAAAGTAAAGCATTATGGTAGCTAGCTACTAGGCTTAGCCTACAGGTTTTTATACTTTTGCCTTGTTACAAAGTTATTGAAATGCGTGAGTACGCCTTAAACATTACTGAGGCGTTTAAGCGAAACCAGCAACCAATCTTGGGTGGTCATGGAAGACTCTTTGGCTTTGGGGGCCACATCAGGATTTTGAAATTAAATGAAGGGCCACATTTGTTTTTGTAATTTGTTAATCATGAATGATTTGCAGGCCACAAAAGTGCAAAAGTTAAAACATAGAGTACATATGTACAGTAGATCCCTTATAATGTGTAAATAGTTTAAATTCTGACTCAGATGTATAAGAATGGTCTGGTGAGTTGTTTTTATTTATCCCTCAAAACAATTTTATTAACTTCCGCGGGCCGGATGGAACAGCCAGACGGGCCGCATTTGGCCCTCGGGCCATAGTCTGCCCACGCCTGCTCTAAATGAAAGGTATATATATATATATATATATATAAATTGTGATTTTAATGTGTGTCTGATGTTTAGTTTCATAGCTAGATTACAAATTCCTGTTTCAAACACACTCAGCAATGGCAGCAACAAAATATGTGCCAAGCTTCTTTACCTGCGCACAACATTTTAAACTGGAAATCAGAGTGTTTCATTGTTATTTACATTGTTTGGTCAAAATTCTTGCCGTTTTTTACCCTGTTGGTAGAGTTCAAACTGCACCAGATAGCTAAGATTTCAAATCACAGTATTGTCAGATTCAAGCTAATTAGTGTGTGTAAGTGTCGTTGGCTCCGTTACCACGATAACCTCGTCCCCTGAAGGTGCCCCTAAAACTGCTCCTTTCATGTGTACTATTTTGGTTTAGACTCAAGAGATTCAGCAGTATACCACATTACTTGTTAAGTAAGAAACAATCATTTGAAAACAATAAACAAAAACAATTGCACCCGGATGCCTCCCAGGCCAATCAATGGTGCTAACACAGGAAACAATGGAATACACACAAAGCTATTTTATATGGCACCACCTGGTGAAAAAGCTATATAATTGCAGTGTTAATACCTATGTGGCCATTAGCCTTTCAAATCCTTTAGATGATCTATTGACTGATGGGAGTGTCAAAAGGAAATCACAGGTTACAAGGCAGCATCAATAGAGTTATTTAATGGGATTCGGTCAGGGGTAAGCTGAGTAAGTCACTAACAGATTGGTAACAATCAACGTTGATGGATCAAATCACTTAGCCAGCGGTCAAAATTAAACCCGTTACTCAATATTTGTTAGCTCAGCCTTTCGCCAAAATAACGTCAATCAAAGGCTTTCTATAGTCATGGATGAGCTTCCTGCACCTCAGTACTTGCAGTTTGGCCCGGTCTTGGGCTACAGTTCTTCCAGCTTTAAAGGGTGCTTTAAGAACTCTACACCCAAGCTGGGCTATTACTGGCCAATAAGAACCCAGCATTTTCTCTTCAACCATTCCTGGATTGCTTTGGGGTGCTCCTGCTTTGATGATGCACCCGATCAAGGCACCCACAGCAAAGCTGCCTCAAAACATCCCTTTTTCACTTGTGGCCAAGTCCTGTGAGGTTGGCTACAGTGGCATGGGCCTTAAACCTCTTGATAACATTGCATATGATGGAAACAGGAACTTCAAGTTTTCTGGGGATGGACTTGTAGCTTTGAGATTGTCAGTGCTTGACTTCAATCTTGTGTGTGATCTCAGACAATCTTTTTTCTTTCTTTCCTCAATTCTTATAGCGGTACACACAGTGACGAAAACAGGGGAAACACTGTATATACAGATATGTTAGTGTTAAGGGGGTGATGTCTTTCAATGCACACTCTATATACAGATATGCTAGTATCAAGTGGGTGATTACTTTCTATACACACTGTATATACAGATATGTTATGATCAAAGGGGTGATGACTTTGTATACACATTATTTACGGATATGTTACTATCATTGCACAACCATGGATGTCTTAGTCTTGCTAAAATATCATTAACCCCACGCGACCCAAGAAAGTAAAATATTTTAATTTCTTCCTCAAAATAAGACATTCTAGGAGACATGGCACAATACTGTGAAGAAGTATTTGCCTCAGATATTGTCAGATATTTTCTATTTTTGTGTACTTTTGGCACTGAATGATCTTCAACCAAGACCTAAAATCACATAACACGGAAACTGTGAACACCCTAAATCTGCATACCCCTGATCCGCACAAGACTCTAAACCCCCGGTCTCGTTCGGTGAGGGAAGAGGAGACAAATCGTATGATTATTGTCAACGGTCAGTCCTTTAAACATTACAGGCAGGATTCCACACAGGGCACCTTATTATATAATTAAAAGGAATTCCACCGTTTAAAAAAGCTATTGACCCAAAACCTGGCTATGCTACGTTGTCCAGTAATAATCATGAGCCAACGCTTCCAGTAGTTATTGATCAAGCGAATTAATACTTTTGTCCGAACTATTTGAAATACTGTTACAAGGTCCTGAAACCGTCACTCAACAGGGTTTAGTTAAGGCCAATGCCATGATGATGATGATGATGATGTTCAATTATCTATTTGTTTCAGATCAATGTCTGACCTGCATGAACCACCTGCATTTCAGGTGAGCAAGATTCACTATTGTCCCAAAAGTTGACTGTGGTTCGATGCCGATCCCAGAGCCTTAGAAATGTCTTTGAATCCCTTTCCAGACTGATATGCATCAACAACTGTTTTCCGGAAGGTGTACAGGAATTTCTTTGATCATAAAATGATTCGGCTTTGGAGCCTATGTTGACAACATTTATCTGATGGCAAGGGCCAAAGCTACTTCCTGCCTGGTTGGTCCTGTCCGGGGGGACCTCCGTGTGGGACCACAGTGTCTCTGGACCCCCCGTCTCAGGCCCAAATGCTCACTTATCTTTTTTAATCCAAGGAATGCTCTCTATAATCTTCCCGGTGTGCTGTTTAACCTTAGGAGGACATGAGCCCTTAGACCATACATAAGAACTAACTGGCCCAAATGACTCGTAGCTGTCCTTGTCCAAAGTTCTCCTGGTTGTGTTGCAGATCTAGTATCTGCCAGATTCCTGCTTACACTGCCAAAAGCCCATAAAATACATTTGATTTGAAAGTTACATATCATTTTAAGTCAGATTTATATTGGGCAGAGTTGGCCAAAATCAGGCCTGGTTGTTTATCAAGGTATTAATACACCTAATACTAAAAATAATAATCCTGCTAATGTGTTTGAATTGACTACAGGTGACATACATAACATTGTCACACCTTAAGATGTTTGATTACCTAGCGCATCACACATATAAAACAAGCCCCCCGCCAGCGCTGGACTCTCTCACACTCCCTCAATGTTGTGTTGCCTTCCACAAAAAGATCTGAGCGAATTCAGTGCAAGAAACATGCAACAAGGCAGAACATCAGAAATGGCGTGGTAGCAGACATGCTCAGGGATGGTATCTCAGCCACCACCAGGTAGGTACATGGAAACTGGAGAATGCTCACCTTTCCAACTATTTTGCCATTCTTGTTCATACAGATGTAATATTCACTCTCCTTCCCTTTTATTCGGATATGGCTTCCAAAGGTTTCCGTTTCAACAACCAGAAGAGCTAGAGGGTAAAAGACAAATATTTGTTTGGTAAATACTCTGAAATTTGAAACAGTTGACATAGGTAAAAACAATGAATGAAACACCACTATTTGTAATGGACATCTATTAATACTCTTAATTGTGTGTTTATCAACAGTACCCAATATCACCCCAAAATACTGATTTCGCCTCATTTCTGCCTCAGCGATTGTTTGACAATGTATTGTAGACCCAAGAGAGGCAGAAACTGACGCGGGATCATTTCCCCCCGCTGTGATAAAGTTAACACAACAAACAAGAAGGTCAGCTGCCAGTACATTCAAAATGTTGCTCTCTAAACAAGCACTCCGGCTGCCCCGTTCGCTCCGTCACAAACTCAACCCCTGCGGGGGTCACCTTTGTTTCTGTTCGTTCCTTGCGGGCAAACCGATCTGCCAAACATTTTGGAGCGGTCGCGATCCCTCAGGATTAGGTTTCAGGTTCTCTTTGGTCCGTGCTCACTCAATCAAAAAGCTAAAGTTGATCCATTTGTTTAACACACTGGCCCATTCAGTGGCACTCAACGGAATAGACGCATGAGTCGGAGCCTGGGGGTGTGTGGGGGTCCTCACTTAGCTGCCCCTCTTCCATGTCTTTCATGCTATAATGGGGGTGAAAGAAAGCTGTACTGATAGCCGGGCTGGAGTGGGACACTCGTAGCGACGAAAAGGTCAAAACCACAGAGCACTCTCTGTGTTCATTCATCTGTGCTGAGGGTGGACTCACTGGAAGGATCCCTTGGGGCCAATGTATTAAAGAAAAATTTTCACCCTCACAATATAAGTATTTTGTTTGTTTGTTTTTTACTACATGGACTAGTCATATTTAATTAGAAATAAAAATACCTATAAAGGCTTAACATTCCTTTAGGACAAATTGCTGACAAATTATGCGGGACTGCCCGCTGACGTTTTCCATACACCACACGTGTTGAAGGCAACTGCCCCACTGCCCGGGGAGCATTATAACGGGGTCTTATCAGCGTGTATATGTGGGCGTCTGACCTTGTTGTGGCTGTGGCCCCATTCCTCAGACGGGATTTCTGACCCACCGTTGTGAGGCCGCTGTTATGACTGAGTGAGGATTACAGAGTGTCTTCTCCAGTCTCAAGGAGTTCACAGGTGCCAGGTACTAGGGCGGAGGGGAGGGGGCTGGGTTGGCAAGGCTTCATGGGAAACGTTGAATCTGCTTCCACTCAAGCTCTAACAAGTAACAAGAAGAAATGTCGCCTCAGCGTATCTGCGACGGAACACAGTCGACACGGACTGGTAACACTGCGGCTGACCCACTCTGCTTGCCGGCGATTCACACCGTCGAGCCTTCTCAATAAAAAAAACTGACAACACAATTTCTAAAATAAACCTAAGCCACAGCCCAGCCCAATAAAGAACCTGGCAGGACTCTTATTCAATCTCCATCGCTGAAGCATTATTGATCGTGCTACAGAAATGTAAAGGTCATTCCCAATTGAGCAGCCTTGTGCTGTGGTTACAGAGTATCCAGTCTCAACTAACGCAGGAATGTCGCCTTTACATTTCAGTAACTGCAAGGCTAAACTTTCCTATTGCAGACTGAATAGAGGCTTAAACCTCAGTCGAGTTAAAAAAACAACAACACCAAGCAGCCAAACCTCCACCTCAACATGACCACTGAGCAAAACTGTATATGACACCCAGCTCGGCCTGAATAAATACAGTGCACACATCCAGCGCCGTTCTGGATGATCACACACATGGCCTCAAATTCCCACAAACCTCATCACTTCAATGGCTTAACTGATCGACTGAGTTACACCATTCAAAACCCAAATCTGACCGGGATTGGTCCAAAGCAGGTTGACCGCATCCTAGTTCACACAGGATCATTTCTACAGCTAAGACTCTCATTGTTGGTCTTGACTGTGGGAACTGTGAGGGGAATTGTGAGAGGAATCGTGAGGGGAAGTGTGAGGGGTAATGTGAGAGGAATTGTGAGGAGAATTGTAAAGGGAATTGCAAGGGCAAATGCGAGAGGAGTTGTGACAGGACGTGTGAGGGGAATTGTGAGGGGAAGTGTGAGGGGTCATGTGAGGAACATTGTGTGGGGAATCGCGAGGCATCCAGAAGTGATGTGCACAGGAATATTCCCGTACCGTACTTGCCCCCATCGTCTCCATTGGCGTTGACCTTCTTGCCCAGGATCTGGACGTGCTTGCCGGTGGTGCGACTGTACAGCTGGTAGATGCGGATCTGCTTCCGGCTCAGGTCGTCCGGGTTCCGCGTGTGGTTCTCGATATAGATCCTGAAATCGGCCGAGCTCTGCTGGGATTCCTGGGGGAAAGACGCAACACAGTCCGTTGGTGGGTCAGCTCGTACCGGGGCCTCGGCGGTGAGGTTCTGCCTGCTGACCAGAAACAACGATGGAGTCCGTCGCGCGACGTGAGCCGACCGTCGGGTTTCCGCCTGCCCACCGCGTGATTTCGTCACACGGCTCGTTTCCCGCGGGTATTGTGACTCTGAGGTAGCCATTACGCGGGGTCGTGAAGCTCCGAGTGAGAAGACATGGGACAACACCGTCCGTGCTCCGTGGTTCTCGTTCTTTGTACGGAGGCATGCGAATAGCACGCCCCCGGGGGCCATATTGCGAAACCACTGTTCCATTGGCAAGCCACTAGCAATTATACACCTGAAGCATGCAGAACCGTTACACTATCATCAAACAAATATCTGCCCAAGGGCCCAGTAAGGCCTGTGAATCACAGAGTGGATGTGACGGGGAGAGGCAGGTCGTATCTTAAAAACACACACAAACACACCAGGAAGCATCTCGTAACATCACCCCCCCCCCCCCTTTCAATTCAAATACATTGTTAGACTGAGTCTGAAGGGTCAGCGCCGGCTCTCAGTAACTTAACGGGTACTGAAAACAAGAGAAATAGCTGGTTGTGACAACTTGTCACGAGGCACATAGCCCTGTGCACCCTGTCACCCAATCCCATATGCGGATGGGAAGGAAAACATATACTTTCGTAACCCCTGGAATCTCCATTTGCGCCAAGATCCCGTTCCCCAGTTGCATGGTATGGTAATTACATAGTAATGGTCTTTTATGTGGCTTCTCTCAGGTGGCTAATTATATACACATTACATACTCAGACTCCTTGTTATTTTAACCTCAGCTAATTAATGACATTTAGTGAATGAGAGAGGAAATATGCTCAGGGTAGAACAAATCTTTAACACGGGGGGGTGGGGGTGGGGGTTGACAAACCACTGACGTGAAAACAAATCCCAGGAGTTTGAACACACATCATGTCTGTCAGCAACAATATTAAAAACTAGGAAGCACAGCCAGTTTTGGGTTGTCTGAAATCAATGGGAATTATAATAATAAGAAATACAAATATATTTATATTTTACCACATTGCCCGACAAAAACAAAGTGGCTAGTCAAAAAACTAACAAATATCACAATCAACAAGTTACTATTGAAGATTTTTTTTTAAAAGTACACTGTATTTAGTCGCTGTATAAACTGTGTAGGGTTTTATTAAACACAGTATTTTGTCACTGCATAGAGAAAGGTTTTATTAAATAATGTATTTAGTCACTGCATAAGAAGGGTTTTATTAAACACTGTATTTATTCACTGCGTAGCTAAGGATTTTATTAAACACTGTATTTAGTCACTACGTAGAGAAGGGCTTTAATAAACACTGTATTTAGTCACTGCGTAGAGAAGGGTTATCTTAAAAACTGGGTTTAGTCACTACGTAGAGATGGGTTTTATTGAACACTGTATTTAGTCACTGCATAGAGAAGGGTTTTATTAAACACTGCACTTTTGCATCAAAGAAATAAAGCTTTCAGTAGATCATCTACATCTCCATTAGTATAAAAGGACATTGAACTCGAATAAATCATATGCATGGAGCAAACCACTGACTATCGTCTATACGAATCCCCCTCAACTTTCACCACCTAGCCGGCACACATTAAAAACAACTTTTAGGATAACTGCTGAGGGATTTGTACCAAATCTCTCCATCTCTAAGCAAACATAAAGGTGTGTTTTGTAGACAGTTTTATTTCGGATGGGGGGGAAAAGGCAAGCCTCTGCAGAGGGCTGAGGTTAAAGACAATCCACAACATTTTTTATCGAGCTGTCTCCCTCTTCAAAGACGAGGGGCGAAAATGGATATGGTTGAAACTTCAAAAGTCTTGCACCATCTTTGCTGGGAAACAGCCCCCTTCTAACTTCTCAGATACTCCATGCTATCTGTGTAATACAGTTCTACAAAATGCCACCAAGGTATGCTACATTTTCCTATCCCCCCCCCGACAGGGGTAATTAGTCACACAAAGCAAGAAGCACACCAGCGAATCTGACCAAAACAAGAAAGCGCCGGTATAGAATTATAGTTACTAGGCGGCCTGGGATGGAGAAGGATTCGGTCAACCCTGTGGAGTTGTATGTGCTAATTCCTTGGGACCAGAGCACATACCCTTCCGTAACACAGTTGGTTGGTTCTTTTGTTTCAGCCACATGTTACCCTCAGGGGTGCATGCTGCACACCTGTATAATTAAACGGGAAGTCCAAGAGGTATAATCACGGTCCCATGACACGTGTGTTCGTCAACAACCCGGGCCATGGTTGGGATGTAGTTATACTCACTGTCGTTATATACTGCAGTGTCACTGAATCCACTGGGCCACAAATGTCATTCATATTGTTTTTCAATGGTGTGTTGACGGTCCAATTCCTTGCCTTCGATGTGAAGGGGTTACTTGTTGATGCTACTGGAATTGTTACAATCTTAAATTAGTTGACATCCTGTAATCTCAATTACAGGGCAGGTGACTTTGGACATTATGTAATAACGTAGAACTGTGCAAAGTGCCCAGTAATGTATCTGAACATCTTAATATGCTTAAAATTGGTTCTCTGTTATCACAGAAAGGTTTAATTGGCATCAGCCTGGTGTTAATGGTAATATTTGCTATGCCACAAATACAGTTATAAAGCAACCTAGGGAGGTTTAGTGGTCTAAGCTGCTGTCAACCAGTGCACATGTACTGCTGCAGCATGGGTTCGAATCCAAACTTTGCTCTTCCAGCATAAACTCTACATTTCAACACTTTGTTGCCCAGTAGAAAATGTCAATAAAGATATCTTCAAATGTAACCTCAACATCCGTCATGCAGCATTGATTTGAGCATCTGAGTGAGGCCTGCAAGATAACAGTCTGGTTTTCTACTTTCTACCTGAACTTATTTTACATTTTGTATCGGTCTCTAACATTATTTGACACATTGTATCTGACCTCAGATCGCACCAAGTAAATCGTATCTAGATGTTTTACATTCATGGTGAAAAAGCACATTTCATTTACTAAAAAACATGCAATAAAATTGTTCTCAACACTCAAATACATTCATGTTTAATAGTAGGCAACCGTTAGCGCAACAGCATCTAAATCCGTGCTCTACTAACGTTTGAATTGAAGGTACGCAACATTTAATGAACCTAGTAAAAATCGATTGCATGGATAAAAAAAAAAACGATTTATATACCGTTTATAATCTAAAATGATCCACAAGATGATAATTACTGAGATTGTGTGGTTAACTAAATTCTATTTACATTTATTTTATTACTACAATTTGGGTGAATTTTTCAATGCGTATTGCCGAGCGCGCTGCGCGCCTTCGGTGGACTGAATTATTAGTAAGAGGCGCAGTGAAAAAATAAAACGATAACATAATATTAACGTTTTAACGATAGAAAAGTTACTTTATTTGTCCTTCTTAATGTAAAATAAAAGTCTGTATTTAGTGAGTGAAAATTAATTAGTATCTATTTAAAATAATATTTATGAGAATTGTCTCGTCTAACCACTATTTGCTATTATTTCCTAAAAGCTAAAAGAGTATTAACTAAATTAAATTTTATAATTAATTGTTCACATAATTAAAACAGAATGGGTGCCGCAACCCCCCCGTCCCACATACACACTCTCTCAACTTCTGTCTGACACACACACACCCACACACACTTCAAAATCAGAACAATCAAATCAACCTACCTGGAGCTGGAAATAGAGGACCAGAAAATGTAAACATCTGGAAAAAGAAAAGGAGGACGGGGTGAATCACAAGCACACATCGGCCTACAATACAAACTGTTATAGCCCACCTGGATCTAATACAACGGTAGCAACTATGTTATGTAGCTTTTTAGCGACTTCTATTGGTAAGAATGTAGTTGCTTTGAGGAACGAAAGAAATAGAAAGATGGAATCCTTACAGGTATATGAACCTCGAAGGCAGAAGAGACATCTTGACTTGCTGAAATACACCTGCTTCCACAGTTTTAAAGCCCCGATAGAAGTTGAGAATAGACCTGCCAGCGTCCTTACGTAAACAATACCGGAGGTGCCGTTGAATCCCAGTGTAATGATAAATAATTGGAGTGCAAAAATGTAACTGAATGCAACATTAGGTGCTTCCTTGTTGTAAGAAAATGATCCAGTGGGGAAATGTAGCGTACTCTTTCTTCTCGTCCGTACTCTTTCTCCTCGCTCCGCTCGCAAGGTCCGTTTAGACAGCGGTATCTTGTCAGGCGCGAAAAGATTCAATTTGCAACCATTGCTTAGTAAGTAGATTCTCCCTTGTTTAAAAATCCATTGCGCGCACCCTGTTTGCTCCTAAAGGTGCTGCTCCAAAGATCAGAGGTAGGCTACTTCAATTCCGTCCGTACCTGCGGGCGATATCTACACCTTGCATGGGCAATGTTAAATCTTCCGACCATGGGAAAAGGGGACAAGTGCGTAGCCCGAATTGGAAAAGAAAAGCGTATGTGGAATAACTCGCGTTGTGGTAAAACTTCAGTGTTATCCAGAGGGAATAAATATGAAACCTGAATAAAACGCTGCGGCAGCCCTTCGTTACAGGGGCGAGAGTGTAGCGTCTGTCAGTGGAGTGACTGCGGCTAAGGATTTGGGCACAGTGAGGTTTTTTTGTGGGTGGTGGGTGGAAACCTGTCAGCGGTTTGCACCTGATAGGGTAATCTTTGAGAGACCATCAGTTTAGAGAATGTTTTCCTATAGTCAGAATGATAGTGCTTGGGAGGGAGTTAGTACGTAAGAGGATACATTAATTTGTGAAAACTGTTTTCGAAACGTGTATATAAGTTTGACTTCATTTTATTTTGAGTAATTTGATATCTCTTACAATGCAGGTGTAGACCTTTTTCAAGTTTAAAATAGCCTACTCGTGAGGTTGCTAGATTATCAAGGAAATCGATATTTTCACAAACATATATGCAATTTAAATATTATTTTTTGCTATTGTTATTAGTAGCATAAGCCTTATAAAAACCTGTCCTGAGCTGGGAAAGCAAAGACGATTCTTTCTCGGCTTACCTTGTTTTCAGGTATGAGGCCACCTCATTTGTGGATTGGGATTTTCTCTTCCAGACAGCATTGAAATGCAGGTTGTTGTGAAACTCGATTGTTCAATAATGTGCTATAAAGAGAGGTGTGAATGTGTTTACGAGGCCCCGAACTCGCAATGGAATGACCGTACATCCCAACTAGGACCATTGTGCGATTCCTCTTCATTGTCCTATTACAACGGGAATTACAGCATTCCACCCTAATTGCATTTAAAATGGAAATTAATCATTTTCCCCACAGTAGTATACATTTGCACTAAAGAGTATTTAACTTTGAAATTGTTGAATTGGGATGGATGTGTCAGTACATTAGTTAAATTGCCTGCAATCCAAAATGGAGCTCAGTGAAGGTGCTGAAAGGGATAATAATTAGGAAAACACACAACTGAGTCTGCATTGCAATCACACCTCAGCTTCAATGCACATGCTTGTGACATTCAAATGAAAGTACAAATCAAGGGATACGGCAAAAGGTGAATTGAGCTGCACCTTTGATGTACTCACCTGTCTGACATTTGAGAAAAGCTTTAAAAGGCACCCCCAGGTGCCATCAAGACCCCTGGTAGACACACCTTACACAGGATGTGTAGGACACACCGAAACCATTCTAGCCTGGCTACCAGTCTTTTCAGGTGTCCTTTCACTTCATGCCACTGCTTCTCACACCGTGCCAAGCTGTGGGACGATAACTTGCCAAGAACTCAGGCTTCAACATTTCCAATACCATAGTTTTTTTCAGCAGTGGCAGATAGATTGATTGTGAATTATTTAAATCGAATCCCATTTAAAGCCACGGACCATTGCTTATGTCCTGCTTAATCTTAGAAACACGCCTCTATACAATGTGGTCATGACGGTTGGTCTAAATTCTGAGCAACATTTCAGAACACTTCATTGGGTGGAAAGTTGGGTCCTTCTGACAATGACCATCGTTCAGCTTTATGAATGGGCAGCTGTCTCAGTCCCTCTGAGTACGGAGGTGTGCCAGCTAGCCGGGTGCCCCAAGGGCCCCGGATAAGAGTGGCCGAGCAGGGGACGCACGCAACCGGCGACCGACTGAGACAATATGCCGCGGCTGGTTACCACCGCCGGTGGGTTCCTCCGAGGCTGTCGCAGAGGATGGTCGCCAGGAATGTGCAAAATATCTCATTGATGCTAGAAAAAAAAAGTCTGGGTGGAAACAGCCATCCGAGGGCGCTCAGCCAGGGGTTCAAAGGGCCTTTAAGCTTGACAAAAGAACTTGGCAGTCCTGTAAGTGAAGCCCAGTGCACTACATTAGTGTCAGAACCCCCCCCCTTCACTCCTCACTTGCCACTTTCATCTCCGACACAAACATATAGACGGGGGGGGGGGGGGGGGGG
>JACXGK010001382.1:0-38710 GCA_016801125.1 Novumbra hubbsi | reverse complement strand
CGGCCCTCTTTCACACCGTGGTTCTTGACTCTTTGGTCCTGGGCCCCGGAGTCCTAGCGGCCTTAACGCCAGCTAGTCAGAAGCAGGTCACCGCGGGGTCGCGCCACACCTCGCTGGGCAACAGGGTGATGGAGATAGTGCCCAGGAGCAGGCCGCTGAACGCCAGAGCCTTGAAGACAAGCCGGGAAGTATTTTGTCATTTGTCCCCCGTCGCATGCTATTAGCTTGGAGTCATTTAGGGCATCTACGCTTTGCCTTGAAGTTGGCTGCAAGTGTGTGTGGGAGGGTGTGCCTTGAATTCGGAGGCAAGTGTGCGTGGTTGGGTTTGCCTTGAAGTTGGGGGCGACAGTGTTCGTGGGTGTGTGTGTGTGTGTGTGTGTGTGTGTGTGTGAGGGAAGAAAAGAGGCAGTTCGAGTGTGAGATGATAATTAAACTGTGGCTTTGCGACAAATCATCTTGGAGCAACACGCTTTGCGCAAAACATATTGACAGAACCACACGTTCTACTACCAAGCGTAACACAAGTGAGGATATTCATCCTCTTGGGTCTATAGCGGCCTTAAATTGATTTGGCACATATAAAGGGGCCTGTATGACCCCTTCGCCACTTGTCCCTAACATATGTAAACATGTTCATGATGTTTTTGCACGCCTCGCTAAACTCATCTTAATTATTTGCTAACAAGTACTATCAGGCTCTGGGTTAATGGGAGGGGAAATGGTCCAAATGTGTCATAATGTAGTAAAAACACTGCCGTCATTACACTACCCCATGAGTTCATTTTCTAGTGTTCTGGCCCATCTTGTATTTTTGGCTGAGCATGAAAAGTGACTGCAAAGGCTAACACTGAGGACTAATAGGTCCTTTCAAACCTGAATGATATGAGTTGTGTGATTACAACATAATAACTGTTAAGAATCTGGACAGGCCGCTAAATTAGGGTTTGTGGATGAATTCATCTCTATGACTTCTTCTGTGTTCAAATGACCCCTAAATAGTTTTCTTAAGATTGCAGTAATTACCAAATTAAGGAGACAGTTGTTTGTAATGTGGCATAAAATTGCTGCAAGACTTGGAGAACTTGGCGAGGATGCTTGACTCAATCCATACTTTCAGTTTTGAAGACGATGAAAGGTGGGGGGGAATGGAACAGCTGTACATACACAGCCATATAGTTGAAGGAGGTTGTTGTTTCCAGAAATACCTTTTGACCAATATAAATAAATAAAAGCGCCTTCAGAGGATGTTTCAAGTATGAGACAGTGCCACACCACAGCCCTTCACCCGCAAGACTTAGGTCAACTCACCTAAGGCGGTAAACAACGATTTGCCCACTTCCAAATCAGTGGGCAAGAAATATTACATTGGAGTTTAAAGGGCACAAACCTGTCCACTGACAGGAAGAACCCATCTGAAGCATATCGCACTGACAGGCGCCCGAGGACACCTAGCCGGGAGGTGATTGGACGGGACCAGAAAGTAGTCCCACTTCGCTCCCCAAAGTTTGTCTGTGTGGTTCAAGTTGACGCCTTTCTCCGATGGACCACCAAAGAGCCGTGGAGCCTGTCAGCGAATGCCGCGGCCTCAGTTGGTGGGAGGAGTCCCACTGGCGCAGGAGGGTGCCCCTGCAGCTAGCCCCAACCTGCACCTCCACTCAGCCTAATGGTTGAGCCCAATCCATTCCCCTGTCTAGCACCTCTTTAGAGGCTCCTCGCCCCTTTGTTCTGACAATACACAAACGGCCATTCAAATGGGGGGACTCTGTAATCAGTGAAATACTAGCCTCTGGGCTTTGTAGAGAGGAAAAAAGAGAGGGGGGGGGAATCCATCCATGACCAATCAGCTCTAACTACCTGTCTGGGTTTTTAGCTGCAGATGTTGTTTGTAAGGGAAAAATGTGCCCGTTCCAGATGTAGATTTGAAGATTAAAAAGGCGAGCAGAACTGGTACCTCCACCCAGGTTGGAATACTGGATTGGTCCACACCCTTGAAGTCGTCGTTATCGTCACGTTGAGTGTCTTCGTTTTCAGGGGGGGGGGGGGGGATTGTGCTGGGAAATATGCATCAATGGATTATCATTATGATAAAGAAAAAACTCAAATGGACTAACAATCATTATGTCAACTGTGGGAGGACGGATAAATGAAATACAAGCATGTCAAGACTGATGCACAACAGTGTTTCAAAATAGAGACATTAACTTTCCTTTTCAAGTGAATTAAACAACACTGCTCTGTTCATCCCTTGACAAATGGATACAATGGGACATTTTTCTTTACAAGACCTGTTCTTCGTCCTAGCTTAGCAAAATGTGCAGGGGCGGACGTTTAGTTAAGTATGGCCCAAACAGAAACTGATCCCCTGTGCTAAATAATTGTTTAGGAGTGCTCTGTGTACATAAACAGGACAGTTTTTGCTTTTTGTCAAAGAACGTGCTGCAAAAAAGAGACAGTTATTAAGGGAGAATAAATAATAATATTAAAATCCCTATATTTCTTCTAAGTCGGTGCCTGTAGATTCTAATGGAGGGTAAACTGTGTTTATAACTATATACAATATATTATTCACCTTAGAGTTGTGATATCACTAGCAAGCAACTTCCATTAAGGGGAATTCAAATAGATTTGAATTCAAATAGATTTTGTCATAATCATATCAAAAACACCTCAATGAACACAAATGAGCAACCCCACACATTCAGGTGGTTTTGCTAATGTTAAATCTGATGTAGGCTGTTTTTTACAGCTTTGTTTAGAGACCAGCAAAGGCTGTGTTGACAGATTTACCTCAGACAATATGCACAACCAATCACCTTAGAACCAAGCAAAGCAGCAAATCATGTCGCTTGTAACACACCATTTTTGCTGTAAATGGGCTCAATTCGTCTTGATAAGGGCTTCCAGAACAGATACACTTCAGCTGAAAAAAGCTCTTATCATTCTTCAAGCGCTACAGGTTCTCCCCGCCATGGATGAGTTTGCCAACATCTGAAGTACTTTGCTGCCTCTCACTTCGAAAGCTACAATCACAACAGATATAATATTTTTTAAAGAGTCTTGGCACTGACAAATAGCTTTATTCAACAACCCTGTTTCAGTGTTGTTACACTAACATTGACTCCTGGGGCACTTTGTTACATTGCCAACATGATATTACTTATCATGGGGTTGATAAGTGCTTGTTTTGTCCAGCACCCTTCAATTTTAATTAATTTACAGTCACAAAATGACCAATACATACACCTTGGCCAGTTGTTAAAGAGCTAAGGTGTATAGAGACATGCTGAGTTATGTTTCACCACTAATGGTAAAACACTGCACCCATTTCAAATGCCCTATCACTTGTAGTTGCCTGCTTTTGTTCAATCCTAACTCACACCTGATTAATAGTATGGTCAAAATAGTTGAGAAAATACTTAGGACACATGCTTAAAATTGGTGATGTCCAAATTATTGTTAAGGACCTGCTTCATCACATCAACTCCCTGTGGACTCTAGACAGTTCAGGTGGAGATTTGTCTTCCAAAGTTTATATCCAATGCCATTCTAGTTGTATATCATGCTGCTAACACACTCATGACGTCTAGCCTGTAACCCTTACCTGCCAGAAGTGTCTTTCTCTCTCCAAACTTCTATCTTAATTAAGCTCACAGGTGCCCAAGGGGACACAGGAAGTAGTCAGTGTAGTAAGGAGTTAATGCGACCCAATAAGAATACTAACCCTGCAAACCCAGATGGTGCAGGTCAATTGCACTGTCCTCCCTGAAGCCAGTTTTCATATTTGGGTGACAGAATTGAACACTGTTCTCTCAAAGAGGTAGCGACTTCACTGCTGCAACATTGTGGGCACACAAGCTGGATTTCGGTAAGAAGCTTAAGGTGGGTTAAACCTAATGCTGTACCCAACACTGCAGTTTATTGGGCCAAGGCTCTCATAGGAAGAGTTGATGGCCATTGTAAGTTCTAAGGTAATCAGGCCTTCCTTCTATATCAGTATGGAGCTATAAATGGGAGGCCATAACCATATAAAAAACATGTTTAACCATGTTGATGCTGTGCCATTTTTTAAACTTTTACTTTACCTTATTTACAAACACCGGAGTACAACGAGCGTTATATCTGGGGTGTGTATAGTGTAACAACTAATCAGATGAGGTATTTCAAAGTTATTTTCTTCTAGACTCCCTGGAAAGATGTATGTAAAAATAAAGGATCCTTGATCCATGCAAGGTTAATTCGTCCCTCAGATGCACTTCCAGCCAATGAGGTGGATGAACATAAACTACCACAGCCACCACAGAACAAATCCACAAGAAATCCATTTGAACCCACTATCTGGCTCCAGCATAAGACCTCTCGAACTGCTACTTCTGCTTTGTCGGTTAGACAAGAACAAAAGCCCGGGTTTGTGGGCAGAGGAATGCAGCTCCCATCCTTGCCATAGCCAGCCGTGAAGGTAATGTGCTCGCGTGTTGGCGCTTGTCGAGCCCAGCGCACCTCCCCTTGTATTAATAACCGGGGCCTGTTGCTGTACCCTACGTGGTAATTTTCTGGGCCAGGACGCTTATGGGAAGAGATGAGGAACCCTGATCTGGTCCTTTCTCTCCCAACCCTTTCCTCCAGACGAGGAAACTACTGCTAACATCTGTATTGGGAAGTGATTGTAGTGAGGTGCTTCGTCCTTGGATACATATCCCCTACTCCTAAATTTGTTCTTAGAAACTTCCGGAGAAATAAGTCTGGTGGACCAAGGGGTGCAACATCAGCAACCGATTGCCTTGTTAGGACCTTTTCCCTAACCCCACCTCTGTACTTGACATGTTATTGGGAGGCATGCCTTATCGCATGATTCGCTACAATTAAATACAGGCGAATACTAAGGTCAGTCCGGTGACTCCGACTGATTTCTGTGTCACTCCTAAGACTCGCAGCAGCAATATCCCAAGTTATGCCATAGCCCAGGGACAAGGTTGCCCCTGCTCCCATAGCACTCTGCAATACGTACCGTTCGCTAAGAACTCAGTGATGAGCATGGAATTAATTTGCCTTGCCTGGCGTCTATGAAGACGTTGAAGCATGCATAGGAAAGGTAGAAGACAATAAGCTGTTGTTAATGGATGTCAACAGACAGGGGACTGTCAGTGGTTACCGTGAAAAGACATTCCAGACAATGACAATGATGGCTTCCTTTCTGTCTAATATCAACATACCAGCATGATACGTTTTCCCCCCCGGGGCCCAAATCATTGTTCTAGTTCCATTTTGAAAGCTCTCTGTGAATGCCTGAAATGTTCCCCTTTTTTTCCCCTCTGTGGTTTATTTGGTTGTATCCAGGTGATGTTCCAACCTGTCTCTTTCTGGCATCGAGATCCCCGTTTCCTCAAGAGAGAGGTCATAAAATTTGAAGGGCTGGGTGGGGGGGGGGGGTGGGGGGTGGGAGGGGGAGGTAGACCCAACACTCAGCCAATTGAGGTGCCCCTAACGCAAGGAAGCAGATGTGTGGTCAACAACAGGCACCCGTTAACATCTGTCAGTCTACACCACGGCTGTCGGCCAGACAGGACAGCTGTAATAGTCTATGAAGACCCAGTGCTCCACTAACACTGTGGCCCACCGGATATGGCTAGAGTAACGCTGTCGGAAAACATTCTGCCTATAGTCTGGGACCCCTTTGGTTAATCCAATTAAATATCAGCTGGGAGAGAAGGCTACTGCTAAGCAGAGCACTTAAAGCCATTCAGCGTTAGTAAAACATAAAGCCATGACAAATTGGTAAGGTGTTAAATGTAAGATAGGTCTGTATGTCATTTCTTGGCACAGTTGCCAGTGAAGTAACAAAACAAAGTCAAGCTCGGGGGCCTGGTTGACCTCCGCTACTCTTTATGGGTGCTGCACATACAGGCTTTTCTGGCACATTACGCTCTGATGCTACAGCAATTAGCACCTCTCTCAGATGAGCCTCGTTTATCAATCATCACATTGACACGGCCGTTCTCAACTCAAACACTATGTAGAAGTTATGTATTGCACACAAAAAATCGGGCAGAAAAAAATAATAAAGCACCTCCGCATTGTTGACTCCCTCGTTGAATATTACTGGTGATTCCCTCTCCCATTCTGATTGGCCCAGGTGAACATCACACTGACCAGCTCCCAGTAGGATACAGTGTTGTTTCCACTCCCACTATTGACCTTAACAGGTTGTCAGAAAGGAGGCCATTGACGTTCCATAAGGTGTCGGCCGCCATACTGAGCGGAGCTCATTTCCCTGTTTCCTGGTTTCACTGATGTGGACGTCATCCCACCTCCCTCGCGCACCTCCTCCTTCCGTCTCTCTCCCTTGAGCGTCTCTGAACTGAATGCCCGGCCTGAAATAGAAACGCAGCAGGGGAATTTCCACGCCCGTCATCTCCCTGGGCCGCCAAGTGATGCGTCATCTCGCCGCTTACATCCTAGCGAGCCTGGGGTTCGTATGTGCGAAGAGCACAACCCCCAGGCCTTTAGGAGCAATTAGGGTCAAAGTTCACATTTGGAAGATCTAGGCCGTAGTACAGTTGTAAGGCAGCCGATGCCAGGCATGAAGCGTGCTTTGAAGCCGTGGACAGCACTGCCACCAAGTGGTTATTGGTGAATTGGTATCATAACTCATAACTAATATGCTTCAGTTATGGACTTATTAGAAGACAACGTCTCCAGGACAGGTGAGATCTGAGCGTTTGTCCTCTAGTGGTCCATCAATGTCTGTCATGTTTTAAAGTTGGCAATGCAACTAAATAAAGAAATCACCTTCTGATGACGCACAATGTAACCTTGTCCCAGCAGAGCCGGAATTCTGTTTGAAATTACTGGGCTTCTCTTGGTTGGAGACTGTTGCTAGTATTATAAATAACCCTTGATATACGATGCAATTAGGGTGGCTAAAAGGGTCATACATTCTATGTAATGTTGCGTAGTCCAACGTGAAATATGCAGTATTAGCTTGGCTTGAATGATGCAATGTAACGTGCATTCAGTTACCATACTTACTGCAATTAGAGCGCAATCCACCCTTCAATGGTGATCCATCATAACGTGCCCCTAAAATAAGTCCTCCTACCGCTGGACTGCAGTGGGGATTCAGGGAATGGAGGTGTGAGAGCTGGGTGTGGAGGGACGTCTGATTACTTGGACAGATAAATTGTTCCCAACAAACCATAGATAAACAGCCACTATCAACGTCATGCGCCATATGTGTCAAAAAACCCTTAAAAATAGCGGGTGAAATTACAAGTAGTGTTTTGGAAACGTCCAATGCTCTCCTCCGGACGACCTTCACGCCATGCAGGCAGCAAAACAACAACTAAAAGTTTTCAATTTGAGTGTGCATGCTTGGACAGTTTTGCTGAATTGATGCATTTTGGAAATTGTGGTTTAGTCGCTAATGGTTAATAATAACAATGTGAAACATGTAATGAAGTCATGTTTAATAAAGAACAATCCTTTATCATTCCACTGTCAACACCCTGGAAAACAAACAAATCTAACTCAAAACATACAAAACTATGACTGGAGGTACTTACAATACAATACTAACAAATGTAGCTAACTTACCTCGCCAGGAACATAAAAAGACCATAACAGCGTTTGAAGTAAAAATACAATTTTTTTTAAAATCTTAACAAAAAATTACAGACAAAAACCATTAGCCCGGACCTCTGGAGTCTGTTTAAATTTTCAATATACAGATCTACAGTATTTTTTAAGCGGTCAATAGCAAAATTCCATTGTACAGACTAAGTATTAACCAATAACAATGTATTCACTATTCAAAAATAAACACAATCCTTGAAGGAACAGTTAAACAAAAACTACCAAACAAAAACACATTTCCCACTAGCCTAAGCTGTTGTCTACAAATCCAGCCACATCACCAGGCAAAGGTAAGTAAATCATTATGCTAATTAGCGCTAATCATCTCTGGACTGATATGGCCACTTTGGTATGTTTATCCAAGCACTGCCACTATTGATACCAATGCAGTGGCCCAGATGGTGTTGAAACTGACCAAATATTCCAAACGTGTATGGAAACCTGGGTTGAAAGACAACAAACCAACATAATTTGAAATTCATGTATGAACTCGGCTAATTCTTTAACAGGCTGTGACCTATCGAACATAATGAACATTTGCAAAACATTCCCATAGAGCAATAGTCCATGTCTCTTTGATGGACACAAACAGAAAGCTAATAATGTAACACGTTCAGAGATGCAGTTACAGATGCTGCGTCATAATTTGATCGCTCTAACGTCAGCAAAAAAGTGTCCTGTCACCGCAGGATAAAGCACAAACATACTCTGTAATTTAGATGTCATATGGTAACGGGTTAAAGCATAAGACATGCAATGTTCTTGAGAAAAGCACAAAATAAAACTATTAAAAGTCAAATATGTAATTACTCATTTCTTCTCTGCTTTCAACGTTTGTACAAATGTCCAGAGGTCTTTAACCACCTGTATGAGAGGGGGACAGGAAAAACAGAAACAGAGAAACTAATTACAATGCATGCATATGAAGCGCTGCGTTTTACGGAACCACGCCGTGTATTTCGCGTGCACTGCCTTGCATGGGGAACAATGAACTGAGACAGCGTGTAGGGGTACAAGGGGGCTGGATGGCAGCCATGCAGCATACCAGAATGTATGACTATGTGCTTGAGTCTGACACATATCAGAGTATTTGGCTTTGGAACCAAACTGCTTCCACAGATGTTTTCTGCATATTGGGATCAAGCCTCCCCCTGACCGCACCTTGAAGTCTAAAGAGTTTTCACCTGCACAACAATTGCAGATGATGACACGGAACGTTCTGGCAGCTTTAATGTTTCAGAATGTGCGATTCTACTCAAAGGGTTTCTCCACAATAAAAAAACAACATGGTCTGTAATCCAATAGACCCTGATAAAAAGATTAAAAAAAGAAGAAACACACAGCCATTTTAGTCTAGAAATCTACATAAAAATGTTGTCTTATCCAGAGGAGCTTACAGGAATAATTACTGATTCTTCAACAAAGGAACCGAACCAGTGACCTTTCAGTTACAACCTCCGTCCCTTCTGCAAACACACACACCGGAATGCACACACTTTTTCATGTTTGACACAAACATTCCAACTCCAATTGTAATAGTTTCCCCTAAAACTACACAGGGATATAATGGTGATTAGTGAATGCAGCATCATTACCATGTTGGCCCCATGTGGTCAAGATAAAAGCATTAAGCACTCGTTACCGAAAGACTTCAAGTTAACTACCACTAAGGTGCTGTACTAACCTAAGTGAAAACAATATTCAAAGTGCATTTCTGCATCCTGTCAGTTTGACTAACAACTATGAGTGAAGTAACCCAGGATCCATCCAGAGAAATATTCCCTCAGTTGGTCAGAGACCTTGAACATGAGAGAGACTGGTACCATTCACATACCTCCAGTCCCTTCATCAGGGCTACAAAAGACACACTTATGAGAGAACTACAGCAGTAAATCAATGGGGAAGACGTTGCTTTGGCAAGTCCATGCTCATTCCAGTCCTAAAAAGACCTCAGACCAAACGTGATCATAATTCACTGTGCGCGCACACACTCAAGCACACAGAGCAACAAAACAGAATCAGGATAAACTTGCACAAGTTACAACAAAACAGCTTTTTTTTTGTCTTTAACTTGTGTTATATACTTCAGAGTTTCAAATGTAATCACAACAATCCATTTCAGTCGTTTTATTAACAGTACCACAAACTGCTGATGCTATAGTACAAACGTTCAATATCAGAAGATGACTTACTTTTTTATCGGACATCTTGAAAGCACTTCTAGCATAATTTTCGAACTTCTGCTCAGTCTTAGGTAGAGATTTGCCCTGACAGAAAAAAGACAGTACATGTTTTTAATCCATGTGACACATAAAATCAAACAAAAGTTTTATAAGAAGAAAAAGAACAACATTTAAGTAAGAAAATGACAGAACAAGTGCCTTAATTGACACAGCTATTTAGATGTCATTTCAGTTAGTTTTGACACTTACCGATATATAATCAGAGATGGATTCAAGCTATATTTAAGTGCGGCACCTTGAACAGGCAGCATTTAGAAACCTACATACAGGCGTGCTCAAAAACACAATTTGCTCTGAAATAACTTGAAAATTACAAAAGTAATCATCATCCTACATTGTTTATTCTATATTTAATAGAAATCAGACTTTGCTTTGGATCATCTATTCAACATAATATTGTATATAATTAAACAAATGAAAATGGCATAGACAAAAATGATGGGATCCTTAACATAATATTTAGTTGCACAACCTTTAGAGGCAATCACTGCAATTACAAGTTTTCTGTAGTTTTCTTTTTCTGAGGCCCCTTCAGAATAGTCCAATGTTTTGTTTTTATCCATTCTTGGGTACTTTTCGCTGTTTTTTGGGTCATTATCCGGTTGGAGGACCCATGACCTACAACTGAGACAGAGCTCTCTGACACTGAGCTGTACGTTTCGCTCCAGAATGCCTTGATAGTCTTGAGATTTCATTGTGACCTGCACAGATTCAAGGAACCCTGTGCCAGGCGCAGCAAAACAGCCCCAAAACATAACTGAGCCTCCTCCATGTTTCACTGTAGGTATGGTGTTCTTTTGTTTGAAAGCTTAATTTTGTCATCTGCGAACATAGAGCTGATGTGACTTGCCAAAAAGCTTTTTTATGTTTTTCTTTCAAAAGTGGAGAACTCCTGGGTCATCTTCCATGGAGCCCACTTTCACTCAAAAAGTGATGGATGGTGCAATCAGAAACAGGGGTACCTTCACCTTGTATCTCTGTATCTGGCAGTCATCCTTGGTTCTTGCAGCTGCACCCAGGGTGGTTGGCTAGAGTTCCATGGATCTTGAAATTCTCAATAATATTTGCAACTGTTGTCACAGGAACATCAAGCTGCTTGGAGATTAACTATTTACAACGCTTGTCTATTATTTTCTCTCTGATCTCTTCAGACAACTCTCTCCTTTGTTTTATCTGGTACATGTTTAGTGTGGTATGATATCAGTGACAGTGACTACTTTTCTCCATATCTTTCTCCTCAACATTCTACACACAATTCTACCCCATAATGACAAAGTGTTTCATATTTTGTATAGATTTGCAAATAGTAAGAACGAAAAAATAAACATGTACTTACAGTTGTGGTCTAAAGTTTACATACACTTGTAAAAAACATGTATGTCATGGCAGTATGAGTTTCCAATAATAACTACAACTCTCAGTTTTATTTGATGGAATCATTGGAGCACATAAAAAACATGAAATGTAGTTCTTATGACATTATTATGGGATTTCTGAAAATATGGCCACATCTACTGGGTCAAAAATATACATACATATATACATATATGTATGTTAGTATTTGGTAAATGTCCCTTGGCCATTTTCACCTCGATAAGGCGCTTTTGGTAACCATCCACAAGCTTCTGGTGGAATATTTGACCACTTCTCTTGACAGATTTGGTGCAGTTCAGCTAAATGTGTTGGCTTTCTGACACAGACTTGTTTCGTCAGCAAAGTCCACATGTTCTCGATGGGGTTCAAGTCAGGACTGGGGAAGGCCATTCAAAAACCTTAATTCTAGCCGTATTTAGCCATTCCTCTACCACCTTTGATGTGTGTTTGGGGTCACTGTCCTGTTGAAACACCCAACTGCATGTTGGGGCCAGAACTTCTGGCTGATTATTTTAGGTTTTCCTGAAGAATTTGAAGGTAATCCTCCTTCTTCTCCTGCTGGAACACACCTGTGTTCCAGCAGCTTCTGAATCATCGCAGACCTGCTTTTTGGTGGTTCTTGGTCGACTCCTTCCTGTCCTGACCAATTTTCTCAGTAGTATTTGATAGCTTGGGTGGTCCTCCTGATACTGGCAGTGAGACAACTGTGCCATGCAGTTTATACTTAAAAAACAATTGTTTGCACAGTGGATCTTGGGACATGCTTTGAAATGTCTCCACGTGACTTTCCCGACTTGTTCAAGTCAATGATACGTTTCTTCAGATCCAAGCTGAGCTCCTTAGTCTTGCCCATCATTGCGTTGTAGTTGATTTAAATGGGCTCAAAGAAGTCACCAGCTGTCAATCCTATTCACTCATGAGAAGTTAGGGAGGTCATGTCACAAAGCAAATTTGATTGATACAACTTTCTACATCACCAACATTTATTATTGAAGTTCCTGCATGTATAATTTTGACCCAGTAGATTTGGTCACATTTTCAGAAGACCCATAATAAAGTCATAAAAGAAACAAATTTCATGACTGTTTTTTGTGACAAAGAAGTATGTGCTCCATTGATTCCATCACAGAAAAATAAAGAGTTGTAGCAAATTATGCAAACTCATACTGCCTTGACATACATGTTCTTTACAAGTGTATGTAAACTTTTGACCACAACTGTAAGTATGCACAGCCATTGCTCAATACTTTGGCAGCAATTACGGCCTCAAGTCTTTTTGAGTAAGATGAAACAAGCTTGGCACCTATTTTTGGTCAGTTTCTCCCATTCTTCTTTGCAGGACCTATCCATCAGCTTGGATGGGGAGTGTCGGTGCACAGCCCTTTTCAGATCTATCCAGAGATGTTCAATCGGGTTCAAGTACGGGCTCTGGCTGGGCCACTCAAGGACAGCCACACCTATGTTATCTTGGTTATGTGCTTAGGGTGGTTGTCCTGTTGGAAGATGAACCTTCGCCCCAGTCTGAGGTCCATGGTGCTCTGGAGCAGGTTTTCATCAAGGATGTCTCTGTACATTGTCGCATTCATCTTTCCTCAATCCTGACTAGTCTCCCAGTTCCTGCAGCTGAAAATCATCCCTACAGCATGATGCTACCACCACCATGCGTCACTGTAGGGATGACATTGGCCAGGTGATGAGCATTGCCTGGTGTCCTCCAGGCATGACGCTTGGCATTCAGGCCAAAGAGTTCAATCTCTGTTGCATCAGACCAGAGAATTTTGAGAGTCATTCAGGTGCCTTTTAGCTAACTCCAGGTGCGCTGTCATGTGCCTTTCACTGTGGAGTGGCTTCCGTCGGGGCACTTTACCATACAGCACTGATTGGTGGACTGCTGCAGAGAAGGTTGTCCTTCATGAAGGTTCTCCTCTCTTCAGAGAGCAACGCCAGAGCTCTGTCATAGTGACAATCGGGTTCTTGGTCACCTCCCTGACTAAGGCCCTTCTCCCACGATCGCTCAGTTTGGCCGGGCGGCCAACTCTAGGAAGAGTCCTGGTGGTTCCAAACTTCTTCCATTTATGGAAGATGGAGGCCACTGTGCTCATTGGGATGGTCAATGCTGCAGGAAATATTCAATACACTTCCCCAGATCTGTGCCTCAATACAATCCGGTCTTTAAGGTCTACAGACAATTCCTTGGACTTCATGGCTTAGTTTGTGCTCTGACATGAACTGTCAACTGTGAGACCTTATATAAACAGGCGTGTGCCTTTCCAAATCATGTCAAATCAACTGAATTTACCACAGGTGGACTCCAATCAAGTTTTAGAAATCAGTGGAAACAGGATGCACCTATGCTCAATCTTGACTGTCATGGCAAAGGCTGTGAATACTTATAATGTGATTTTCTCGTTTTTTAGATTTAATAAATTTAAAAAAAATCATGGGGTATTGTGTGTCAAATTTTTAAGAATTTTTTAAAATTGAATACATTTTAGAATACGGCTGTAACATAACACAATGTGGAAAAAGTGCAGTGCTGTGAATACTTCCCGGATGCACTGTACATGAAACTAGTAGCTTTTAATTTCATCACTTCTCAGGAGGAATGAAGCATTATTTTTGTGAGCGTAAGGGTACCAAGAAATTTGACACTTCTGTATATTTATTTAGTTTTCTCTCTCTACACCAGACAATTAGGCAAAGGTCAAATGTAGCCCAATCTGACATTGATTTCACAATTTGACTTTTTCTAATGGTTCAATACAACCTTTTCCATCAATTTGAAGTAAATGGCCTCCCACAAGCCCCTGAAAAGAATGAGAAGCCCCATCACTACTTGTGGTCCCACTCAATGTGGTATTGTTTTGTGGGCCGCAGAGAATCACAATGCTACTGGTAGAATGAAGCCCAGTTTCTTCTCGTGATGGGTTCTCATGAAAATTGATGGTTAAAATGGTTTGAAAAAATGCTAATGCATTTTACATTTTTATGTAAAAAAGCTCCTTAGTTTTGAAATAAAAAGTTCAGTATGTCACTGACAGTGGGCCAAGACTGTCAAGTCAGTCTAGCTCTCTAATCGTGACAGTCAGTTGATTTTATACTACCATTTAGATTTAAATGTTATTAATTTCACACAGTGTTTCTCCAACCCAGAAGGAATGCCTGCAGGTTTGTGGCCTATCCCTCAATAAGAAGTCTTTTGGCACTGATGCCTCCTTCAAATAACTTGAGTTACACCAGTAACCACCGGCAATGCCCACAGACTTTTCTAATACACTTGAATTTCTCTCTAAGAACTCTTATTTCCCTCTAAAACGCCACAAGCTGTATAAAGACACGTCAAAATTGACTGTGGCAATATCACAATTTAAAACAATTCTTGTGTTCTTTTGTACACTTAAATAAACCCTGATGTTTTCATTAACTTCCCAAAACCATTTGGTTGCATTAGTCACTACAATCCATAGACCTCAATATCCCAGTATAAATATTTGTGTGTTATTAGGTTAATTTATTAACATTATGACAGTGGTGTGAAAAACATATACAATTTCTTTATTCACATGTATTTCTTTGCAATAGTCCCAATGTGAAAATAAAACTGCTCGATGGACCATTTTATGTATATTTTCAATCAACTCAAGGTATTATGGTAGCAGAAAGACATTTTAATAATACACGTGTTTATTATAAAATGAAAGGTCAATATTTATTTTTACGCAATCGTTCCTTTGAGGAAAAATAATCCAGGCGTTGCCGGTTTCTGGCACAAAAAAGTAATCAAGAGTGACTTCTAGGAGCAATTAGGATCAAGTGCCATGCTCAAGGGAGCAATAACAAGTGGTTTCGTTTTTAACTTGTCAGCTTGGGAATTAGAACCAACAAACTTAAATTTACTGAATCATCCCTTTTGACCACTAAGCTCAGTTCAGGACCCACACATGTCCTTTCACCATATTTACCAGACAACGTTTCTCCACAATTTCCTCTTGACATCTTTACGTTCTAATGTTCATCTGAGCTTATTGGTTCAAGGATTCATTTTCCCCAAACTCTGCAGATTAATTGAGGTACCTACATCCTGGGTAGTGTTCCGGATAAGTTGTAAAGCCTTTTCTGCTTTTGATTTTATTGTGCTAGGACTTCTTTGGTCATCATCTGTAAAAGGTCATTCTTGGCCTACCAAGCTGTTTGCATCGCTGAGCTCATCTGTGGTTTCTTTCTTTTTATTGATGTTCCAAACTATTGTTCTTGGTAAGCCTAAGGTTAGGCTATGAGCTAATTTTGAAATTTTCAGATGTATCACAATGGATTCCTTGCCTTTCAGCAACCGCTTCAATCCTGATGCTGAAAGAACCAATAGTAGACTCCAAAGGCAAACGCAAAGCATAGATTCAAAAATAGACATTGACAGCTTTGTCACGTGTAACAGAACTGATGCGACAAAACACACAGATTAACCAGAAACACCAACTGACCCAATACATTTCCATGCCTCTGCAAAGTTTGTAGAAATAATATTCACTCTGCCCCATTAGAAATTGGGTAGAACTACAGCAAACCTGCATTGGATCTGCAAACATTGTCAGGCACACATTTTTTCTTTTCATTCTTCAGTGTCAAGAGGGACCACCAAAGTTATCAAGGGAGTGGAGAAGAGACACCTTAACAAAGGTTTGCTTTGTTGCCTGAAAAGGCCAGGGTTGGCTCTGACAGGACAGCTGGGTATTAATGTGGGTACCGGCTTCAGCGCCAGTGGTCAGTCCACCAGCACCAGGCCTCGTGGCAACTGACGAGGTCAGATGTTGTTCACACTAAACTGTTTCATGTAGTAATCAAACAATCATATATTATTTTTGTTTCCTTGAATCGTTGGAAGGGATTCCCAAAACTAGAGAATAAGCAGAATATATGGAAAACTAACCAAGACAGCGGGAAAATCTGGGAATCTTGGGAACATTGCATGTGTTTTGCTGCAGCCCTTATACAGAGAAAATCGGGACATAAAGTCTCCCTAATTACCTACATAGAGCACTGCTGAGCCCAAGCAGACCTTCGTTTTCAGGGTTTGTTACGCTCAGAGGCATGCAAAGGGAGAGATCAACACTAGTAAAATGGACTTTGACTTTACCTCTTTGACTACCAACGCCAGCTTTCTCTGGATTTCCTGGATGGTAAGTGCACTGGACGGACCTGCTCCAGACTTTTCCTTCAGACTTTTTCCTTGCTTTTTGTCTGGTGCCTGTGGGTAAACGAAGACCAACATTAGACACAACTTAATTCAGTGGTGTGATTTTTTGTGGAATTTTGGAATGTATTTTACGTTAAAGATTTGGATTAAGAAGACTTTTGTCTTTACAATACCACGGATGAGAAAAACGACAAAAATGATTCCTGTGTTCGGATTAGACAGAAAATATTTCCTTTATATTTTTTGCCTGCAAGTAGGAAATGTCCTCTTTAATTCAAACCGGAGGTTTCAATGACGCTCAAGACTGAGATGTCCATTGCTAATTGTGTGTGGTTAAACACATCTACGTACCAATGCTGATCAGCAACTCCAATTCCAAACAAACATGCATACAGGAAAAATAACAATACCAACTGTAAAACATGGTAGTGGATTTTGTTTCCTCTTCCAATTCTAACCTGTAATGGTTAGAAATGTTCCAATCATTTTAAGCATGCAATAGCTCAGTATTTGAATAATTAGCTTTTTACCGAGGATACCAGATTCCACTGTGAATGGCAACTGTCCCATCATCATGCGACTGTTGGTAGCTTAGTGAATTAGCTTTGTGAGCACAAGGCCAGCCAAGCCTCTGTGTGCTAGCTCAAGCCCCTGCCCTGACCTATTTAGTTGTGAGTGAGGCTCCTCTATTAGGGCCAGTGTGTGGAACCAGCTGGAAGGGGATTAAAGCTAACGGACACCAAATTCTAGCCTAATTACACCACCTTTTGACAAATATGGTGGGTACAAATTATCCTTTTATTGCTTCCAAGCAGGATAGGGCAAGTCCAGACTTTGGTGTTGAGCAAGAGATGAGGTTGTTTGCCAAGAGGAGCAGAAAAATATTTGTTTTTCAGGCCTGGGGTTAACTTCCCCAGAATGACATTGTGAAAGGGGTCACTCTCTCAATTGAAATGCGTTTCAAGAAGCGTATCAAGAGCAAACAAACAACACTGAGAGGTGTGTTATTTTACAAATTGTTGATATTCTACCAACTCAGATTTCTCCTCCCTTTAGATTAGTTATGTAAGCAGACAACGTTTGAGAGTTAAACCTGTCATAGTTTTCCTCTACGACAACAAAGAGTCCCAGTGTGTGGTTATATCGTGCAATAACTAACCAGAAATCTAATCGCACCAACCGCTAAGAGTGATAAATCACTTACAAACAAAATGAAATAAATGCAAAATGGATTCAGAAAGGCACCTGTGATTATATCCACTAAAAGGGACTGGCATCTTGTAGATGTTTTGTAATGTTTGCTCAAATAGAACCAATTTATTCTGTCTCAGAAATCAAATGTGAAGAACTATATTACATTTTCAGGTTTTTTTGTCGCAGACTGATGAAAACTGATGTGCATTAGCTGGATAAAGCCAGAATGAACGGCCAACCCACCAATGAAAACTTAAGCTGAAAATAACAGACGGCAGTCTAACAAAAAACGATGGTGTTTCAAAAAGAATGGCATAGAGGTAATCATTGTCATTGTTTTCCTGGTAAACACTTAAAACATCAGTGCACGATGGACCTCATCCCCTATATTATTTTTCACTATCTAGAAATCACCATGGTGCAACCCAGATCCAGACTCCTTGTTGAGAACAAACTAACAACCGTGGTCAAGGTGTTGTGTTTGGTCGGAAACAAGAAGTTAGCGTATGTAGCAGTTTCGAAGTACTTGAGCCCAGAACCTCCAACTTGTGTTGACTAAAGACCAGGCATTTTTGATCTGGACTCCCCCATTGCTGACTCAGCTTCACAAATGCAAGTAAAAGCCTACCCGTGGACATGGCTGGAAGACATTTGTTGAATCTATACCTTTTCACTCATGCAACAAACTAGGTCTGCGGTGTATTCATTCCCGTAAACAAAATGATTCTTAGTTGAAGTAGTTCCTTCCCCTAGTTCAGTTTGACAGAACATTTTGAAACTAAAACCTTTTTTTGCAGAATTAATGAACACCTTGACCTGGATTTGAGCAGTGGGACTCAGCAATTGAGACTCCACTGGTTACTCAACTACATCACAGTTGCCAGACAAGGCCTTCTGAGTTGTGTCTAGAGCTGGACAAAGACCTCAAAAATCTTCAATAAGAAATGTGCGACACATTTTGACAAGCTATAGCTTTGTCTGCTGCACATTATCCATTTAGGAAACCTGTTCCTACATGCAGCCCGACTGGAATCCATTGTGATTGCAGGGTTTCATTGGTTGTCAAAGCCGACTGTAAAACTAGGGAATAGTCTTGTTACGATACCAGAATTTTTATACGGATACCAGGATAAGCACCATAATACTCGGTACCGAAACAATACTCAATCCCAAAAATATGCCAGAAAAGAAAGTGTCTTTTTATACTTTTTAAGCAAATTGGTTAAATAATCACAGCAACAAAAATATAAAACCAGTTGAATAACAGTGCCTTTGGAAAGTATTCAAATCCATTCACTTCCTTCAAATGCTGTTGCCGTAAATCTACACACAATAGCCCATAAGAAAATAAATGATTATTTTAAATTAAAAACTGAAATATCTCATTTACTTACTGATACAGACACATTATTTAATACTTTGTAGGAGATCCATTGGCATCGATTACAGCTTTGAGTCTTCTTGCCCCTACAGATTTGGCACATATGGATTTTACAGTTTGTCCCATTCTTCCTTGGAGATCCTTTCAAGCTCTGGCCGGTGAGATGGGGAGTGGTGGTGAACCGCAATCTTCAGGTCTCCCCACAGATGTTCAATTAAATATGTTCTATATGTATCTATGTTCCTTCCCTCAATCCTGACCAGTCTCCCAGTCCCTGCCCCAGAGAAAGCATCTCCATATGCCTCCACCACCATGCTTCACCGTAGGGATGGAGTTAGCTAGGTGATGAGTGAAAGCTTGTTTTTGCCGGACATGAATGTCCCAGGCGTACTCCAAATTCAAGAGACCTCTCAAGATTGACAGAAAGCAGCTGCTTGGATTTTTATGACAACTATTTATGTGTGTTACATATTTAGTTATTTTATTTTCAATTAATTGGCACACATTTTAAAAAAGGTGTGGTAACAATGGGGTATTGTGTGTGGGTTAATGACAGAGGAAAATTAATTTCATCTATCATAAATTATGTCTATAATACAAAAAAATGTAGAGAAATTAAAGAAGTCAGAATACTTTCCAAAGACACTAACTTTAATGTGCGTGATCTGCTTGGAAATATTTTCATGCAAAAGCAAAAAATACAAAAAGAAAAAGTCCTTGTTCATGTCCCAAACTGGAATTAAATTAGACACATTTATTTGTGCATGTTAGTGTTTAGATTGCATGACGTCAAAAGATTTGAGGATGGCCTTTGGTGCTTTAAATGTTAGATACGTTGATAGACATACAATACCTGACATTAAGATAGTAGAAATCCAAGCTTAACGTGAGCAAATTATGATTGTTTATTCAAATAGCACGTCACTCAGATTCAAATGGCAACATCAGGTAGTATTAAACCACAAAAAGCCTTTAGATCTAAATGGGAAGAATAGGCTTGTTGCTGATGAAAAAATATTATATCAGGAACACCCGAAAAGTAATGTGAACCCTAATCATTACTGAAAATAATAACAGACTAGGCTTACACGCAAAACCAAAAAAGGGTTTATTAGGAAAAAAATGAACAGTTAAAAAGAAAAAGATGCTCACAGTTTTTTTTCTCCTCTTTGAAGAATGCAATAATCGTTTCTTTCCTTGCAGAAATCGGCAGAACCAGACAGATCAAAGGTATCAAATAAGAGCACCCGACTCATATACAAACACACACCAACACAGATGTGTACACACACACACACCATCACACCTCTTGACTCTGAAAAACACACATGTCACTGGCTTCTTGCCAAGAAATGCCCTGCACATTTATTATTTTAGTGACGGCTCTCCACTTTCAAGGACAGCTGTGGACTTGAAACAGCTGATAAACAGACAAAGCAGATGAAGCTTTTTAATCTGCGGCAAACTCTGATTACAGATGCCGCAGGACAAAGTGACTTAATCACTTGCACGCTATCATTTTGATGTAGTCGCTCATCTCCGATTTGCTCGTCTTCCCTGCAAACACATGGCATGACACTTCTGCCAGGTACTTCTGACTGAGGTAGTAATTGCCCTTTTGTGGACTTGAAAGAAGGCTTTGGGGCCCAGTTAGGGAAACAAAATACAGTTTGGTAAGCAACCTCCAGTACCAAAACTTGGAATCCTGTTTAAAATAGATTTTTTTTAACCTTAGTTTTGTTTTGCACATTTTCGATAGACAGGTAAGCAATTCAAATGGACCAAACCAAAACTACCAAAATACTGAAGAATTCGAGGATTACCGGGAGCCCCCCAGGTTTAGACACAGGTGTACAGCAAACTGGATGTCTGTAAGCGGGGAAAAGTGACGATCTACATCTTCTCAGGAGGGTCCCAGGTAAAAGCTTATAGCTTAGTGACCATTGGTGTCTGCCCCTGAGGCATCACCACAGAGCGGCTGGCCTGCCTCCACTCCCGTCAATCAGCAGGAACACGACACGGACAAGTCAACTGTCCTAATGTCCGGTGGCCTGCCCTGGGAAAACGCCCGCTTCCTCCAACCTGTGTAGCCTCTGGGGGCAACCCGCCTGCTGCCCCGGACATCAAACACTCGCAATGAGAGCAATTTGGGAGAAGGCGTGTCCAGGAAGCGAGGGGTGTGAGAAGACTATTGGGGAGGGAGGAGCGGGTGGTCGGGGGGAGGGGGGGTTTCGGGGGACGTCAGGGTTAGGCTCAGGTGGAGTGGGACTATGGAGTTTAACCAGCAGAAGGTTTCAGTGGTTACCCTGCGGGTTAATCCCCACTAGCATTTTAACAATGGTTGTCGTGACGTAGTAAAAACAGCAGCCAATACGGAGTTAAATAGATTAGTGAGTGCGCTCTATCACACTCCGCCCCCTGAGGGCAACGCAACTCCCCAGGCAATTTGCATAGCAACACTCACCTCAATTTGCATTAGCGTTTAACATCACACGCAAACGGTGGATCAAAGTGTTCAGGGCCTAAAAGGGGCCCCAGACATTTATTATGTTGTTTTGTCCTAACAGAAGGAGTCCAAGGCTTCCACTTCAAGTATCGAAGAGAAAGACATTGGATTTACTTTTGGGACACTGTGATGCTAAGAGGCGCACAACACACATTCATTTCTGATTTGATAAATGCCAATCCACGCCACCGAGTTATTGACTGGGGCTGTCATAATATTGTCATGTGAAAACAAGATGGAAACGACGGGGCCAACATGCTGATCAGGCTCTGCTTATGGAGGCGCAGAGAGGGAGGACATTGCTAAGGTGGGGGAGGGGCATTTTTGGCATCAAAGGTGGTCTGAAACACGAAACGGTAGGGGTCATGCAAAGGGGTTGTGGTCTTAAACCCTGTCCTGGGAAACACGTTCAGGGGTCAGATGTGTTTGTTTAACACAGAGAGAGTTCAATCCCCTGGCTCGTAAGGCCGCAGTCCAAGACATTCCACCTAAGAAATCAAGTACCCGTCAGGGCTAATTGCTACTTGGATTCATCATTTGCTGCAGCGTTTTGATTCCAGGCAGCTTGCTGATAATGTGGCAGACATGTGGCCTTATGGACAGCTTACGATCATTTGCTAACTTTTTAAATGTGTAACTACTATGGAAACGTAGGTAAAAATAAGCTTCATTTACATTAAGTCTCAGACAGACCGTTGTCCAAAATGTCTACTTCATGTAAGGATAAAAGGATCATATGATATATAATGAATGTTTCACATTCAACAGCATAATGCTGACCTTACACTCTGTTCTATCCAAACCTGTTGGCAGAAAACATGTGTTTTCCAGGAGTTTGTTTTTGAAGACCACAGACAGGTCTAACCACAGACAGGTCCAACCACAGACAGGTCTAACCACAGACAGGTCTAACCAGACAGGTCTTTGGAATACATTCTTGCCATTTTAGCTCTAGACACATTTTGGAATAAAATGACTTTTCCCGATATATTAAAACCCAACGATGTATCCGCCAAATGAAAACCCTCTCTGTGACTGCCTACCTGGGTTTGTGCTTTACCCGATGGGGTTCCTTGTTTTCCTGGTGAGCCATTCTGTCCCCATGTTTTAGGCTTCTTCTCCAAAGGCTCTGGACTCTAAGAGACAACAGGTTTAGTGGAGACATGACAGGAGCACCACACTCAATACAAAAAGCACTTCTAAAACCGTTCAATTTAATACGGCCCGATGTTGACATGTAACATGACCACAAAAAAAAGTATCTGTCGTCAAAACAGACCACGGTGCTTTTGACTTTTAGCGGCCATTCCCTTCTCGTCTTTCTGGGCATCCTTTTCCATTCCCGTGTCTGTATGGCTGCCTGTCTGTCAGTCTTACTATACGCTACTAAAGATAGATCTTCAGAAAGAAGGAGCGGATAATGAGTAAAGAAGGCCCCCTGGAATGCTGTAACCAGCATGCTCTCTGTCCTCTCAGTTTGAACCCGGTAACAGTAAGAGTGTGACAAACACGTACAGAGAAAAAGAGGGGGATAAATAATGAACAGAAGAGGGGAAGTGTGCGTGAAGGTAAGATGGGAAAATAAATCAACAGGTGACAGAAATGCTCAGCTGTCGTCTGACCCTGCGGCTAGAATCAGTGCTCACCTAGCAGGTATGCACATCTGCCACTCTTTGATCTCTCTCACCCTGGCACAGTTAAGACCTGGACGCTGCCTTTAAAATCACAAACATAATAATACACACACAACACAGGCACGCATGTACATGGCATTGTGGACAGACCCACACACAACACACAAACAGAGACACACTGTTCAAAGACAAAGGCCAGGTGCAGTGAGGTACCAGTGGACACGAGGAGGGGTGGGGGGGCATCGGAGATAAAGGGAGGATGAAGGACAGAAAGACAAAGAGAGGAGGTGGGAGGAGAGGGAGAGGGCTGATGGGCCTAGGTGGCTTATGGAGGAGAGGGGGCGGAGGGAGCGTCCGGGCCGTGTTTCCCGTGTGGTCTCTCCGCTGCGATACGGCGCGCCTTGCCTCCACGCACGGTGCAGGCCACACCGCACGTCCTCGCGGAGATTACAGAGGAGAGGCTCGCTCATTATTCCCCCAGACCCTGTGTTTTAGTCTTGAAAGAACAGGTGGGTACGAGAAGGAACACGACGAAAATGTTTCCCCGACTCTGTCTGGAGCAAAATGGACGCCGGTCAACGAGGGCAAAAGCATAACACAAAAATCACATTTGACAAACTGTTTTTTTTTTTACACTGACAGACGCAACACAATTGAGGCGCAATTATATATAATAGATATAAAGTAGACGCCGGTCAACGAGGGCTAAAGCAAATGACAAAAAACCCATTTGACAAAGTGTTTCTTTACACTGTAAGACGCAACACAATTAAGACGTAATATATAGTGTAAATATACGGTATATAAAAGGTGGTGTAGTTGCAAACTCAGTGCCGTTTTGCTCCCCTGTAACGTTACCAGCTGATAATAAAGGAATAGGGTAGCTAGGCTATTAAGCTCAGCATGCAAATACTTTTCTAAACTGGGTAATGACTGACATTCGTGCATACCTTTATTCCTAGTCATGAAGTTATTGAACTTCGCAAGTCAGACCAAAGAAATTAGGAGCCAAACCAGAGCCCTTTCTCAGGTGGTCACACAAGAATCAACAGTGGAAGAGCTTCACTCACGTTTGAGAAACAAATATAAAAGTATGAATATACGCATGTTGTGATTTTTAGCACACTATTGATGTCTACCAGATTACATAATGTGCAGAATAATTTTCTGAACTGGAAATCCCCATGAAATGAGCGTTTCTTTGGTATTTAAACAGTTTGCAGTTTTTTGGTTGTTAGTTTGATTTTAAACTGCACCTGCTAGCAAATATGTCAGATTTCCACAGTTTGGTTAGATACAAGTTAGCTAGTGGCAACGGAAGAACTTGCGAGCGGCAGAACTCCATTACCCCCTTAACCTTCTGTCATTAAAGGTGCAGATAAAAAGGTTGTCTCAACCGATACCACTTGTTACAATGAACATGTATTGTAGAAGAACAAATTGTGCAATGCATTCATTCGTTATGTGGGTTTCATGGTGAAACTTGCCTGCCAAAGTGGCTCGTGAACCTTTTGTATTTTAACTCCACAGTTAACCCATTCATTATCACACACAAACAAAAAAAAATTAATTTGTAAAAGCAAAGCAAAAAAGTGCTACACTGTCTTGCCTGCGTCCAAAAAGTCACCAGACGTGACCGTCTGACAGCTAGACCCCTTGCCGTAGGACCCGTTCTAAGAAATGCCCCCTCTGCAAACACAAAATCCTCTAGAAAACACTACTCCTTTACATTGCAGGTGTCATTTCTTTCCACAGAGGGCTGAGTCTCTGCAGGTTTCCTTCCTCCTACTTGATTGAGGAATTAAGGTCCCTAATTAGCGAGGAACGCCCCTCGCCCAGTCGCCTCAGTCTGAATTGCAGACGCCAGGCCCTACATGGAGTCCGTCTGAAAGCCCTGCACGACCCGGACCCGTCCTACTTAAGACACGGAGGGAGAGCGCGTTCTGACACGGACGTTGTTCGTGGAGACACCTGCAATGTTAATGTAACCAGCCAGGTGGGACCTGTGCATGGATAGTTAGCTACAGATTGACTACTTGAACATTACGATGGCATCCACAGTGTTACCAGGGCCGGAAACAGACAATTTGGCAAGGATACACGAATGACACCCTTGTTCTATTTCTATGGCCTAACATGACACCTAGTGGAAAGGCATGGTACCCAGCCTACAGTATACCCAGTGTATATGTTTTAGAACAACAGAGCTTTATGTTTTACAAACAGTGCTTACTTTCTTCGTGGTTGGTTTCGCGGCAACTTCCTGGACTTTCACGTTGCTCGGACCTTCATCGCTGCTGTCATCCTCATCGCTACAAAAGGCAGAACACAAAAAAAGGAAGGTTGGGTTGGTCAAACGCTGGTCCGGCGAGTAGGCGGTGACCCCAGGGCAACCAAATAACATGAAACACACACGCGGGCATGCAAATAAGATCCATACTCATCCTCGTCATCTTCATCGCTATCATCATCATCAGACTCCATTTTCAGTTTCTTCTGCAGAGGAAAATCAACAACATAAGTCAAACGTTTTGCTAATCGCTTAGGCCAAAGAAAAAGTATGTTATGTATGTATTTTTAGACATTCAGTAATGTTCTGTTTTATGAGCTAAGCAAATTTAAAATACCAGGAAGAACCACAGAAAGAGAACAGTAAGTAAGTATAACTAGAATTATTCCATTCCGGGGACAAATATACCGGAGCAGGACGCTTTCCTGAGGGCACGCTTGATGGCCTCTTCACAGGTGACGTGTTGTTTTCCTCCTCTTCATCATCAGAGTCCTTCACACCTACAGGTTAAGATGAGGTCACAACAGATTTGAAAAGTCACCCCCCCAATATTCAAATATGCACAGGACAGGTTATATCAGTGGTGCGGTGACTGGAAAAGTTGGAATACCCTAACTTGTCAACTACAGTATCTTCAGTTTCCCTTGTTCTCATATTTCCAATGTCATTTAAAGTACTGGAACGATAACGCGTGTGCAGTACGCATTTCCTACATTTTGCACAGCGCCGCACATAAAGAGTTAATAAATAATAGCCTGATATATCGACTTTGTAAACTAAACATTGATAAAACTGATATGTTCCACCAGCCTTATTTGATATTGTCAAAAGCTCCCATAAACAATTTTGACACGTCATTATGGAATTCAAGTAAATACGCATTATTTAACCCTTGTGTGGTGTTCATATTTTTGTTATTCAACTAGTGTTTGTGGGTCTGGTAGACCCGCTGCATTTTGGGGTTTTTAATTCAACCCAATAAAACTATTTTATGTTTATATACTCAACAGATGTTTACTTCGTCCGAAATACAAGCAATATAAAAAGCATATATGGTTAATATTTACCATTTACCTTTGTTAGATCACATTAATGAATCAAAGTGGTACTTTGATTATAAATCAATTATAATCAAGATATAAGTGGAAAAAAATTCAACAAATGAAGCAAGGTTTTTCATAACTGTTGATTTGTATTTATTTGAACATTAAAAATGTTCAATGTCCATTCAGGTCAGTTTACACAACACAAGCTGAACACATACAGTAACCATGTCAGTCTAGACAACACACGAGGGGCAGAGTTTTCCTGTGTGTGTGTTATGCACATGCATGCATGTTGTGTTTTTCTGTCCATCTTGGGTCCACACACTTCACAGCGCTTCTTGTTGCTGCTGGCCACAACCTAGAATAATACACAAATCAGGACTTTCACTTAACACCTAACATTTACTTAACACCTTTCTTTCTCGCAAGGCATGAGTGTCAGACATATACTGCAACACACTAACTTCAGGCTCTGCAGATGGTGGTTCTGTAGGTCGGGTGGTTGGGACACCAGTATTCTCCTCCTAAATCCTCCTAATGATGGTTGCAGATGCTGGGGTTCTTGGAGCATGTTGTCTTCTCTAAATTTGTGGTCTCACCAGTGCCTTTCCCGGTTCCTCGAGAAAGAGGCGTCTCTGTAGATTCCCCTTTTGACCACAAAACCCCAGCAAGGATAAGAACCCCAAAGTAGGTATATAAATGGTTTTGATCCCTCACCTTCCACCTCTCTCCAAAAATACGCCTTCCTTCTAAATTAATGCAATCCAGAACAATTTTCTGGATGGAATCTGGGATGAAAAGCTCCAAAGAAGACTGGATGTCCTGTACATGAGTAACTGCCAGTTGTGTTGGCCCTGGTTGCATCCTTAGCACATTTGCAGCCAAGCAGGGTGTCTCATCTCTTGGGCAATTTCTTGACATCCACATTTCTTCACTTCCTAGCTGATGACGTGCTTGTTCTGGTGCTGGTCGCTGATGGGCTGGCTACTGTGGCTCGTCTTCGTTTTAGCAACTAGCTGTTGCTCAATCTCATACTCTTCTTCAAAGTCACTGTCAGACTCAGAATTTTCATAAATGCGATCCTCAACATCATCAAAAGCTTCTCTCGCTTCTCAAATCAATTGCAAGGCCCTCTGAGCATGGAATATTTTGGCCATCTTGATCAGTTTTGATAAGGAACCACACTGGCAAAGCTATATTCATTGTGTCCCGCCTCCAATTTGCAGCTGGGATAGAGTATGAGCAAATAAAAATTGGTGCCCGCAAGACAGAAGGGTAAAATGTGCGGGAATGTGAGAGCAGATAGGTTTCGGTGCTTGAATTTTTCAACAATGTTGCAACCTTGTGCGGGAACGGCAGGCCCAGACAGGAAGAGGACAGAGTAAAGGTACACAGTACCTACAATTTCCACTTTTATTAGCCCCGGGTCCAGTGGACCCAAACATCCTGTATGTAATATAAATGTGTAGGGGGGTTGTAGTGTGTGGTTATTGAAAATGTGTTCTGATATATGTTCTTCACCGAAAAGCCAATGCCAATAAGTCTGAGAAAAAAAAATAGTTGTATCATTTTTCTTTTGATAAAAAATGTAAACGGGTCCCACAGACCCGAACACCATATCAGGGTTAAAAGTGTATGAGTAAGTAAATGTTAAAATCGCATGAACATATGTAAGTATTTAGACCGTATATTCAGTACTTTGGCAGTAAGTGCCGTCTTTGGCAGCAATAACAGATTTGAGACTTAATTATGCCTCTACCTGCTTTTGGTGCCAAGTTACAATCTATGATCTGGTTAAGTACATTATCTGGAATTGCTTCTAGTCACTATTGTTATGTGTATTTTGTATTTTTGTAATTATTTTTGCTTTATATTTTTCTTAATTACTGCGTAGATGTCATGTGCCATGTCACAATAATTTCATTGTTCAGACTGACGCATGTTATTCAGTAAACTTGACAAACAGAATACTTTCACTTTGAATTAAAAGTGTATAATTTTCAAGACCAAAAGCTAACATTTTGAAAAGAAAAACAGACTTGAGGATAGTTGCCTAAACCTGGAATACTCGAAGAGAGGGTTAGGAATCACTCACTGACAAAATGCTGCCCACTGATGTACACTGGACCACAGCCGGACTGGAGGCGGAAGGTGACTGGTGGGGTGATCTCAAAGCCTCCTAAACTGATCTGCAAACAGGACAACACTCTAATTAGGAATAAAACAGCAACGTATATATACGACAAACACAACTTATATACGACAAACACAACGGTTTTATTTACTAAATTAGATAGTGGAAGAAATGGCTAGATGATGGTTAAAAAGTATAGTTGTTCACTGCCACAAATATCTGTGTAATTGATGTGACTTATCTAATTTGATGTTCTGAAGCATATTTACAATACAACCAAAATATAAATAAAAACATGATTTGACACAAATGCGACCCTCTGTGTTGACTTAAAATTTTGTTGTGTGGTATCCTGAAATATAATATCAACAAAATGATCATATCCAATTTTGGATACATTATTACGATTATTCTAATGAGCTCAGCCCCATTCATCATGGTAGTGGAGACAGAGAATGCTGAGGGCAGTCCTAGAGAGCATTCCACACAAAAACACAAACATGTATACCTGCCGGTACTGCAAAACTGTTTGTAATTTCCAGCAGCACATCGTTGATGCTAAAACATACAAAAAACGATCCAATCATGGAGGTGTGGGAATCTGACATTGTAAGGTTTTTCCTTACATTTGAGTTTGCTGCCTTGTCCCATCAGAGAGGAAACGGATCAAATGTTAGCTAGTTGAGCTGACGACCCCCTAACTTCGGCCACCCCCTATGATCGGCCGTTTTTAGCAGTTGGAGAACTAATCTTTGCTTCTGGTGGTAAACAGGGCCCAGCTCTATGCATGAACTAGACCATCACACTGAAAATGTAAATTACATTATTACAACAATCTAATTGTATCTACTTTGTTGTCAAGAAAAACCTGACCTATCATGTGCACATTCAGTTACAAATGCATTTGGTCCCTTTCTGCAATGATACTGATGTTATTGTGCTACACACTTAGGAATCTTATTTGTAAGATTCATCTGGGCACCAGCCTGAGATCCTGAGAAAATGGTATGTATTTTGCTCTGATCCTCCATATTTTGGGAAGATATCTGGCACAGAAAATATCAAAAATAATAATCAATAATCAGTTAACAACTAAATATAGAGAAAGCCTAGGGGTCTGGATACTTCCCAGAATTACTGGATGTGGTTTGGTGTAACAATCCCATTTGGATAATGCAATAAGCTTTGAGAAGTTTAAATCTATTTTGAAACTTATTTTGATTTTCTTATTTTAGTTCACCACTGACCCAGTTCCTGTTAATAGCACGGATCCAATTGGTCTCAACCCGTTTGGAAACAATCCCACAAACGTGCTAACAAGTGTCTTATCAAATTACCCAATAGCTCATCAAAATCCGAAAATCGATTTACTTGTGCCTGCAAGCGAAACATAATAATTGTCAGAGCAGCCAGACCGTTGTGCTTGTGCATTCCTAACCATCAGGCCATTGCTTGGGTGGCGATGGCAACCAAACAAAACACAGGTGCATGTGTTCAAGTAACTTTCACAAAGTCACAAAAGTATCAACTCGCAGCTAGTGTTTTCAAGCCTGAACCAGAACTCACATTATTTGCAAGCCAAGCATGTTTATAAGGTGGGGGCCATCTCTGGATTTCTAGATCCGGGCAGCAGTCATTTTCTATATTTAATAGGCAGAAGGGGAATTAATTAAGAAATTACAGAAATCCATAGACCCTCATAGGCATGGCCTAGTCATACATGGATGCAAAATTGTCCAATAAACTTGGAACAGATTGCGGCCTTTATTAAATCTGGCCCGGGGCTGTGTGGTAACACTGTACCAATTACAGAATCAACAAACACTATTTTGGAAACTACTTAGTTATCACATGGTTATGGAGTCAAGTCATTTTCTCTGCTGCCACAAAAAATGGGAATAGTGGGGGAAAGGTTCCAGGTGAGCAGCAGCACATCAGCGCGGAGACCCTTCCAGTTCTCAAACACTCACAGAGGGAAGCACGGACGGCTTTAGCACAGCAAGTGGGATTTTGGTGGTCTTTCCGTTGTACGTGACGCCCTCGATCTCCACCGTGTGAAACGTGTCCTCAGCCTCCGCGCCCAGACACACCTGCAACAGGAACACAGACGTCTGTTTCACGCTCACGACACCATATGTTCCGTCGTGTTGATACACGCCAACAACCTGCAGTGTCCCTCCTTGTTTCCTGTCCATCATTCCCTCCGCTTAGCGGCAAATAGGGGCCGTGACTGAAGGAATGTTATGAGGACACGCACTTAAAACATAAAGGGAAAGTTTTAGCTACAGTAGGAAAAAGGGCTAGGTAAAATAAAACAAAGTGACCGGTTTCCTTTGAATGTTATTTCTTAGTATGTGAAACAACTAGACACAAAACAACTAGACATTTCCTTATGGAACATTTGCAGAACCACTCCGGTCACACGATTATCCCTCTGAGATATCCTTTAAGATGAAAAGATCCACTTTGCAAAAGCAATCGCTGAGGGGCAGGGGGATTCTAACTGCATCCACCTCCCCAAACAACCGGCTTCAAACCTGAACCTCTTCATAATTGTGACTAGGGCCCAGATGACTGACACAAATCACTTTTAGACAGGGTGTTGTGACATTAAATGTAGTGTTTCTGGAGGAGCATTTATTTCAATGGGGTGATCATATCACAACGTTATTATACTGACCTATTTCAACATGCTAATTTGGGAGGGTGGTACTACGGGGAACAATAGGGAAACATGAGGTAACATAGACACTGGACATCAAATTACACAAAATAAAGAGTATTTATTTTTTAAGCACATTCTGCACACTTGTAAATATATAACGCAGCAAGTGTACCAAAGCACATATAAAACAAATATACAAACGTCTCAATAACAAAAACTGAATAGAGGCATATAGAAAAACATTCATAGTCAGGACCAAGTTCATACAGAATCAAATGGCCGTTCATACTGTTGTGAAATACTTTTTTTGTTTTTGAGAAGCAAAATTACCCTTTAAATATGAAATAATAGTTTTGATATTCTCTGCAGTACAGCGCGCTCTAACATGAAGATCTTACTGCTTTGAGTGACAGCTGATGATCCGCATCATCGTCTTCCACCTCAACTTTGAACTCCTTTTTGTCCGATTTGAGGGCACAACCTAAAGTTGACAATACAAAGGTTAACAAATAACTGAGATTCTACAATTGAAAACAGAAACAAAACACTATCGTTATTAACCAGTGAAGCTGCGCTAGTTAGCCTGCTAGCTTGCTAACATGCAAACAAAAGAGGGTTTTGCGGAATTGGCGCGAGAAGCTAATCATTCCTGGCTTACTGGCTAGAGTATATTGCTTTGTGTGTTTTGGAGGGCTAAAAGTATGTAACGAAGGACAAATGTCTACTTTTACCAAGTGTGAAATTAGACTTGACAGTACAGACGTTCCTCACCAAATAAATACATTTGAGGTCTGCTTAGATCTGGGACGATATCCTCCGCCATTTTCGCCTCAATGTTATTGTCTGTCTCGAAAGTTGTACCGTAAAGGGGAGTGACAGCTCAGAAAGCCAATGGGTTAGCTGAAAGGAAGAGGTGGAGATTGTTTGTCCAATCAGATCAAAGCATTGAGGGGACAAAAGGTTGTACCCAGGACTCAACCTTGGTTATTGTCCGCTAGATGGAGACCTTGCAAAAGACCTAGAAATATGTCTGAAATCTGAGATCGAAACACCTACGGTAGCCCATTTAGAAAATATAAGTATTTTTGCATTTTTTATTGAGTTTTGTCAGTCATTGAGTATACATCTAAATGTTTTGCTATGCAAAAACATAACAATATCTAGAATATGTTGATCTAGTTTTGTTGTGTATATTATTGAGCAAAAAACATATCTTACCTAATTCTTAGGCATGTTACAAAATCAGGGAAGGAGACAACGCTTCATCGTTTTAATAGTTGATTCCTGTTTGAAGTTTTCATATATCTAAATAGGTATTGGAAAGGTTTTTTCTAATATTAAGTGAACAATACTTATATGTTTTTGTTGGTTTGTCAGCAGTTTTTTTTTTTAAGTGATGGAGATGATTATTGTGGCTAGTTCATGAGGAGAACGAAAAAAACAGAGCGTACATTTTTAATTGACTGACCCATACAAAGTATTATGCTTACCTCTAAGAGATGCCTGTGTTATTTTACATCCAAGAAAGAATGGCAACTATTCAAGCATCTGTGAAATAACTTGCCCGTGTAGTAAAGTCTGCTCTAGCTTGTCTCAAGGGCCCATTGTACAGGTCATACACGGGCAATGCACTCAATCAACACGTTTTTTCCTTTGAACTCTGATATCAGAACGATCAAGTAGCTCTGGACTGATGCCACAAAACTGTTTTCGGTCCGCAACGTGCCCACTCCATTCCACATGTCGTTGTCCTATTGGCGTAAAATATGGTAAAGTAAGATAGCTTGTGTTTGTGTTTTTTTTACAAGCTCATGCTACTTACTTTCTATGAGTTGGCGACAATATGGACACCGAACACTGGTACGTATACCTTTTCGGACAGCCACACCTTTTAAAACTAAATGCATTTTCAGCCAGTGGGAAGTAAATTGTTTGTATTTTATTAATAATTTAGATCTGCAAAAGATGAAAGCCTAAAACGTCTCACAGATCACATCTGTTTGAAGAAAAACAATTTTCCGACTCATCCGGGAGACTTATGGATTGTGTTTATCTCATCAGTTGCAGGGCTTATCTTTCACCTGTTGACTTTTTCGCACCAAAGCAAATCTTAAGTGCAAAAACATCCGTGCGTCATTCGTAATTTTCTATTCAAAATCCACTGAAAACCCCGGATCCCATTAAGGGTATAAGCAGGCGTCAAATAAAAACAAACCTTTACGTTAAAGACGCATTGCAGGATCTTTCGCCATCGGTTGTAGAACTAGCGCTGTTGAGCCAAAACTGGTCTACAAATGGTTTACTGTGTAATGTATCTTCCAATATGTGCCCATGTTATTAAAACCACTCTCTCCCAAACTTGGATTTTCATGGCAAACTGAGGTATGGTAGTAAAGAGCATGCACATATAAACAACATAAAAGGGTCTAACATCAAATGTGAGGTTTAAAAAATATTATTTAAATTTTTAAAGGCCTATAATACATATTCAATTGTTTGTTATTCTCACACACTTAGCTGATTGGTACCAGTAGGGAGTGCTGGTTTGGTATTATCAATAAGTATGTTATAGGTGCCTTTTTTATTGTGGATGGATCTAAAATATGAATCAACTGTTTTTGCTTTCAATACACTTTCAGAAACTGGAAAAGGGGAATCTTCAGAAATATGCATTCCAGGATTTAAGCCCCCACCTATAAACAGATCCCCCCCATGTCTGCTTGTCCTCTTAGATTTTCAAGTTGATTAGAAATTACTGGGACTTTTACCTGTAATATCACCTCACGAGCTTCAAAAAACGAAAGGTTTTTTGCTTATCTTTTTCGAAGCACTGCTGCTACAGCATTTGTGAAACATTGGTACAGACCAAATTGGGAACCTTTCATAATATGCTTGCAGGTAAATATCAAATGAATGTGATTACAGGAAAATAATAAAAATGGTATTTATATTAAGTAATTTGGCAAAGGCTTTGTTTTTTCCAAAGTGAATTGTTTTATCTAAAAGCAGTGGCTTGCACTACTACAACATCTACAAACATCTACAAAATAGGTCCCTACATCAAAAATATTATTCAATATATATTATTTATATATTGTTATAATATATATTATTTGGCTTACATTCATGGAAATACAATATTGAATATAAATATACTGTATATGATATTAAATATGTTAGATTAATCTACAACACACTAGTAGTTTGAGGCCCTGGTATTGGTTGTTTGGAAAGTAATGGGCATCTGTATAGGTTGTGCAGGGACCTTGGAGGAGGGGCCTTAAGATGGTTTGTGGAAAGAACCTGGTATGGGTTGTGGAGGAGGGGCATTAATATGGTTTGTGGAGGAGGGGCCTTAATATGGGTTGTGGAGGAGGGGCCTTAATATGGGTTGTGGAGAAGGGGCCTTAATGTGGATTGTGGAGGAGGGGCCTTAATATGGGTTGTGGAGGAGGGCCTTAATATGGCTTGTGGAGGAGAGGCCTTAATATGGCTTGTGGAGGAGGGGCCTTAATATAGGTTGTGGAAAGGGGTCTTAATTTGGGTTGTGGAGGAGGGGCCTTAATATGGGCTGTGGAGGAGGGCCTTAATATGGGTTGTAGAGGAAGCCCTTTATATGGGTTGTGGAGGAGGGGCCTTAATGTAGATTGTGGAGGACGGCCTTAATAAGGGTGGTGGAAAGGGGTCTTAATATGGGTTGTGGGGGAGGGCCTTAATATGGGTTGTGGAAAGGGATCTTAATGTGGGTTGAGGAGGAGGGGCCTTAATATGAGTTGTCGAGGAGTCCTGGTATGAGTTGAGGTGGATCACTGGTAGTCAGGTGTGTCAACACATTCAAGAGTGGTCTATCTACATTTTGCAATTACAGTTGATTGCCCCAGGGGCCTTGGACCATTATCTGACATAATGGCCCCTAATGGTTAGAGTCCCCTGGGTCCGAGACCCATTATATTTATATGTATGTGTATATATATATATACAGTAATGTAAAACAAATCATGTTCGATCTTCTTTCAAACAACATCTATAGATAAAAGTGATGTAATTGAACAAAAAATAATTTTCATGATATCATCATACTACATCCTGTGTCATGTTGCATAGAAGGTGCACTATGCAACATGACAATGACCTAGAACATTTCAGTAAATCCACCAAGGAATAAAAATGGAGAGTTCTGGAATGGCAAAGTCAAAGCCTGGACCTTAAATCCTATTGAGATGCTGTGGGGTGACCTGAAATGGGCTGTGCATGCAAGAAACCCATCAAACATCACACAGTTTACAAAAGCATGCATGGAGGAGTGGGAAAAGTTTTCTCCCAGTTGATGTCAGAGACTGGTAGACAGTTATAGGAAACGTCTTATTGAGGTTATTTCAGCCAAAGGAGGAAATACCAGCTATTATGGCATAGGGTGTAATAACTTTTTCCTAGCAATATTCAAATATTGATATGTCCATATTTATTTTTAATATATATTTCACGGGGTGTCCTTGCATGCCTGCATGCAGAGCTCAGTTGTTTGTTAATTCCACAATGAGAATATGCTTTGGTGGAAACGTTATTGCTTATCTTAAATTAGCAAAAACATGAAATGATGACAATTTACCGTGCTACAAGCGTACCGTGCTACGTTTTAACAGGTAGATTCACTCAGAGTTATGGGAACCATGGCTAGTTTTTTTGGAGTGAGATTGGGGTGCGGGATTCAAGGAGAGATATTCCCATTTACTCAAATCCACTGCAACAACGAATGTGTGCTTACCAACGCTTTTTGGGCTGTTGCTAAACTTGTGCGGAGCAAACAACATTCACGACATGAATGCCAACTCTCCAATGATGTAATTCCTGTAAACCGTTCAGGTCAAGTCAACCGCCAATACAGTTACCGGTAAACAATTGCGTGATTGTAGCGCGATCCTGTCGACGCCTGTAAAAGTCAAGCTGTTAATGGATGGCGCTGAAGTAAAAAAATGCGACAAATAAATTCACGGCGTTAAATATTTTAAATGAATCGCACGCATTAACTTTGACATCCCTAATATATGTATAGTACTGTGCAAAATCACTTAAATGTCGAAATAAATGTATATAGATTTATTTGGATATCGTTTATTTGTAATATATATATAATATAATTTTATAAACAAACGCAATCCAAATTAATTATTTCCGATTGACTTTCAGGTGTCTATGACATTTGTGCAGTACTGCATATATGTATTTTAATAAATATGTACATTTTATCCTTTGATAACGAAATGTGGATGTGGATGGCAACAATCAAAACAGGACCAAATGCAAAGATATAAAATGTAAATAAAACAGAAATTCGGTGATTTTTTCTATTGGTTTTATTTTAATAATTCATATATAATAGGTAAAAGGTAAAAAGAATTACCCTGGAACGCATCTTTGATAGAAAAGGGTTAAGATACACAACATTTGATGTATTGAATTATTTTGGCGCGCTGTTAAGTACCAGATAGGAAGTCTGATTTACAGTACCTTAAACCACTCCCACTAGTTAATCTTGTGTGGTGACAATTTATTGTAAACGAATGAGGCAACAGAACATTCTCAGGCTAGAAATGTATTTAATCTTTAAGCGCCTGTAGCAAAATACAATGCACGCTTGAAAAACAAATAAATAAGGATGAGGAATTTTGGGGGGGAAATGGGCCAAGTCACGTCTTCACGGCAACCGAGACCGCAGGATGAAAGGAGCCCGCGGTCCATGCAGAGGAAATGGGGGTTGAGAAGGCATCACCTGGGCAACTGCCTGCAATTGACAGGATCTCAACCAGGCGAGACACCCTCGAAACTGACAAAACACGTCGTCTCCGTGCTGAAAGGCTTGTTTTGGACGACGTTGATCCTTCAGTTTGGGATAGACCGATGCCATTGATAAACATGGTTAACCTTGAGATGTTGCTGGTATGCTAATGCTCAGCTAATGTGAATACTAACCAATAAAAGAATGACTACTACTTATTGGTGTATGCAACCACTTGTGGTCTATGTAAAGTATAGAGAGTGAAGCCTCATTTACAATCAGCAGTGATGCAATGCCCAAGCCTAGAGATCTATGTAGATTAGCAGTTTGTTCTTAGATAGGACATTTTTGTTGACAACCACCATGGTTCAAAGACCACTTACAAGGTTCTACCCGTGTTTAGCATTTTGGATCTAACTAAAAGACATCATACATGTTCCCAGAGAAGTGTTATGCACAAGGTGTCAATCTTCAGGGGACCTTAAATGACGCAAGCCTGGGGTTCAAATCCTGCATGTGGATTACCCTTGGGGTCCTATTGAGGGTGGGGCAGTTGGTCAGCACTGTCTGGTTTGGGGGGTTATTAAATGGTTCAGGTTGCCGTGCCTTGTCGCTCTCTAGCGAGTCCTGGTGGCGGTATTAGTGTCTGTGAGCTCAGTCAAGGAAAGAGATTCCAAAAGGCTTTAAGAAAATGTTTAGTAGATCGTTATATCAGACACACCACTAAATGGATCTTGAGTTCTGAGTTTCTTTCGGTGAATGTATATGTTTTTGCTATGCGGTGTTATTTATCCATTTCTAGGGAAATAAAAGCCATAAAGTAATGACATATTAAAAATACTTCATTATTTCACAGTCCTAGTTAAAGTCTCAAATGAAAAAAAAAAACATTATATTGTATACATTAATCTTTTTAACATTTGATTTGTTCCCCCAAAATCACTAGCCACGCTATTAGTTTGCATTCATTCATTCACACAATAACATCTAATTCAGTCTGTAATCCTCCACTGTGGTTAAAAGAAATAATAATAATAACTTCAGACATCTGCCGATTGATTGATCTACAAAACATCTTTTCATCATAAATAACAGCTCATTGTCAGTCACCCATGACACATTTCAGTGTAGCTTTTGGTTCAAAGGTTCAAAGTACTTAAACTTGTATAATGATGTCAATCTGTATTATTTTCTCTTAAATGCTATTCCAGTGTTCACCATTATGATAGCTCAATCTCAATTACCCGCAGAGTTATGGTAATTCAGACACTCAAATTTTCCCAACGTAATGTTCCACCCCAAGTATGCAGGGACCACATCCGATGATGCTCTAAAAGAAATGAAAGTGCCTGGATCCCTTTTTGTAATGGTCTGTTCTGGTCTGTTTTGTAATGGTCTGTTCTGGTCTGTTTTGTAATGGTCTGTTCTGGTCTGTTTTGTAATGGTCTGTTCTGGTCTGTTTTGTAATGGTCTGTTCTGGTCTGTTTTGTAATGGTCTGTTCTGGTCTGTTTTGTAATGGTCTGGTCTGTTTTGTAATGGTCTGTTCTGGTCTGTTTTTTAATGGTCTGTTCTGGTCTGTTTTGTAATGGTCTGTTCTGGTCTGTTTTGTAATGGTCTGTTCTGGTCTGTTTTGTAATGGTCTGTTC
>JACXGK010001381.1:24437-71132 GCA_016801125.1 Novumbra hubbsi | reverse complement strand
CCGGCTGCGGCCCACACCGTCAGCAACGCCCCCGTCACAGAGTACATGTGAGTACCTCCCAGCTGCGGCCCACACCGTCAACAACGCCCCCGTAACAGAGTACATGCGAGTAGCTCCCGGCTGCGGCCCACACCGTCAGCAACGCCCCCGTCACAGAGTACATGTGAGTACCTCCCAGCTGCGGCCCACACCTACATGCGAGTAGCTCCCGGCTGCGGCCCACACCGTCGGCAACGCCCCCGTCTCAGAGTACATGCGAGTACCTCCCGGCTGCGGCCCACACCGTCAGCAACGCCCCCGGCACAGAGTACATGCGAGTACCTCCCAGCTGCGGCCCACACCGTCAGCAACGCCCCCGGCACAGAGTACATGCGAGTACCTCCCGGTACACGTGAGCAAATTCTGGTGGGTGGTGTTGAGGACGGAGGAATGTGCGACACCGTGTGACCCCCGGGTCTGTACCAGGCCTACTCCCTCGCGGAGGGTCACATTCTGCGGGCGGATGCAGCTGTTACTCTCCAGCTGTGGCCCTTTTGAAACCTGAGGCCCTTAGCCTGACAAATGGAGCCCTCAAGCCTGGGGTGGGGGAGGGGGGCGACTGGTTCTGGGTGGGTCGGACTGTACAGTCGTGTAGGAGTGCCTGTCGGTATGGGTTCAAATAGTATTGTACGTGCTAACGTGGAATTGAAGGTGTGAGATTTTCTGCGTGGGTGAGTGTGTATGCATGTTGTTCTGTATCAGTAGTCATTCTTTTGGTAAACCTCAGCGTGTGTGTGTGTTTTGATTCACAGGACCCAGAACGCCAACTTCCAGAACCCACGGTGTGAGAACACTCCACTGATTGGGCGAGAGTCCCCCCCTCCCTCGGTAAGAGTTCCACTTCCTTTTTCTCTTGCTGAGGGACAGAACACTAATGGGGTCATTTGGCAGCCATTGTGTAGGACAGGATAATGATACCGCAGCACTTAACCAGACGGCATGTCACACGCCATGATGAATAACAACTGGCCATGACTTCTACCTTTTTATTTGGGTGATTAAAAAAGGAAAAAAAAATCCTTATTTACAAACAAAATGATGTAGTTTCAAAGTGAAGTCTGCCAGATCGGGCGGTGATGCCTGAAGTGCCATGTCAGCCTTAACGGGCTGTGGTGTGGGCCTCTATTTTGACCCGTCAATATGACCGGTCCCTGGGTAGGAGTCTGAACGGGTCCTTGGGAGGGTTGTGGCTGCAGGTCCCTGGGTAGGAGTCTGAACGGGTCCTTGGGAGGGTTGTGGATGCAGGTCACTGGGTAGGAGTCTGAATGGGTCCTTGGGAGGGTTGTGGCGGCAGGTCCCTGGGTAGGAGTCTGAACGGGTCCTTGGGAGGGTTGTGGATGCAGGTCCCTGGGTAGGAGTCTGAAGGGGTTCTTTGGAGGGTTGTGGCTGCAGGTCCCTGGGTAGGAGTCTGAACGGGTCCTTGGGAGGGTTGTGGCTGCAGGTCCCTGGCCCCTACTCCTCGGTGGGACCCAGACGCTGGTGCCTCTCTTCCTCTATACTCTCTTGTCCTTGTGCTTCTCTTTCCTGCCAAACCACACAGTTGTATTTGACTGCCGGCATGGACACTTACAGCCGCCACAGCTGGCAGTTAAAGCCCTCGGCGAACGAGCGATCGTTTTGGTAACCTTCTACGCTAAGCTAACAGGTACAGACCACGCCCCGCCCTCCCCACTCCGCCACGCCCCAGCTTGTGCTCCCCCAAACCAAGTGTATCTCCCCCCCCCCTCCCACTCCGAGCACCCCCCTTCCTGACCAGGGCCATGTACCCCACTGTCTTCCTGCTCGTGTCTGCATCCTGCTGATGTCCCTGGACGTCTCCCGACTGTGGCCTTGGGTAAGGAGCCTCGCTATCCCCCAGCACTGCAGCGGCCCTGGAGATTAGTTGATACCGCGTTACTGACGTCATCGGGGACCCTCAAACAGCAAGTCACTGTGGAGGAGGAAAACAACCCCACCCGATCGTTAATGTGTGTAGGTCATCAACCGTGGGGCACACAGGCCTGTTGTTCCACCTGTGTTTGCGTGTCGTTCCTGGCCTTCACCGTGGACCACAAAGATAGTGAAGCACTCCGACCACTCCCAGGGTTCGACGTTAAAAACACACGTGGTTCTGCACGCCGTTGCTAATTAGCAGACATGTGGGCCAAGGGGGTAGCATGACATACAGTCACGTCATCACACACAGTGTACACTGTACACGCATGTCGCCTGGTGTTCATTCATGATGCAATGTATACAGACACCTGGCTCTACAGTGGTTAATGGGTGAGGCCTTCTAATAAACCACATTCTCTGGTCAGTTTCCAAGTGGAATGCCAGTGAGTGGGTTCCTTGAAGAGACAACACGATGTGTATTTCAGTGAGGAGATTCTGTCTGCTCAGCAAGACGCACATGCCAAAGATGATTGATGGTATCCACCAGGCAGCGATACATGTAGGATCTGAGGGCAGGAACTCTTGATTCTTCACAGATCCCGTGTCCACAAGAGGCTGTCCAAATGACTCCCATGGTCACATCCCTACAATGCAAAACCGTGGCGCTGTATCCCATTCTGCCAGAATACGTTCAGTCCCACTAAGTGTCCCTGTTTTGCATTGTCAGAATGGGCCTCAGTGCTTTCAGTGTCGGTGTAGCTGCCTGTGATGTGTAGAACATTGTCCAGCCAAACCCTCCGTTCATTTGTTAAGAAGACGTGTGTGTTTCCTAGTAAAACCCTTTCTGCCTGCAGTCCAATAGGAACAGAATCTCTTTCTCCTGACTTTGTATTGTTTCTCTGTCTCTCATCAGTACACGTCCAGCATGAGGGCCAAGTACCTGGCCAACAGTGGCCCAGGCCCCTCCACTCCCACTCCGTCTCCAGCAGCTGACTCGGCACACCAATCACGCCAGCACACGCCGCACCACCCACAACTCCACCCGCCCGCCCAGCTGTAGACCGGCCCGGGGAACCGACAGGCCAGGGGAAACATCTAGCCCTTTGGAAGCTCTTCACCAGTGCCGTCCCCATCCAATCTAATCTATTCCTCACCCTTACCAGTCCTCTACTCACCCCTCTTTGCGACTTTTCCTCGCCCCTCTTCGCAACTTTTCCTCGCCCCCTCATCACGAATTTTCCTCGCCCCCTCATCACGACTTTTCCTCGCCCCTCTTCACGACTTCTCCTCGCCCCTCATCACGACTTTTCCTCGCCCCTCATCACTTTTCCTCGACCACAGCAGGCCTATTGTGATGTTTCTGAAGTGTGCTTTGATAGCGGAGCTGAGAAAGGGACACATCTGGCCTGCACATCATAAAAACAGTTCTGCTGTCATCGCCATGTTTCAGGAGGCCCTTTCGTGACGTTCTCAGATGGCCTGTCTGAGCCGCACAGCGAAATGCCCACGGTGGTGGTTTCCAGAACGCTGTTAAGCTGCCATTGGTTTCTGGGGGACTGGTTGGCCCCCCAATCCTCTAGGTTGGCATGTCCTGTCTCTGGCCCAGAAACTGTGCGGACTGTAGAGTTCACTGGCCTTCATCTAACCATTCCACTCCTTAGTCTGCTCTGGCTACTAAATACTGGATCGTGTTGATGTTGTCGTGTGAGGATGTTTATCCATATAGGTTTGTCATACGAAACATTGGTTATTAGTTTGTGTGCCTGTCACCTTTGTGTTCTCGTTTGTGTACAAATATCAAAAAGCCACTAGTTCTGCTGTTAGGACAGATTCCCCTTGACGGGTATAGAAACTGCCGTTGCGGTGGTAGGAGGAACAACTAGACCACAATGGTACATTCCAATAGGGATGCTGTTTGTTGTGTTGCTATGTACTGTATTCTCTCATTGCTGTAGGAGTTGGTGAGCAATGCCTTACACGCACATCTGTATAATCGCTGGAACTACTGTTCCAAAACTATGACCATTTCTTCCACCGTAACAGTGAAAAATCTCAGTTCCTCATGTAATCCTGATATCGTGAGGACTTGCCACACGACCAGTGGAACACCTGATCCACTGAAAGGGCATTAACATTAGTGTTGATATGTTACATTCTATGTTTCTGGCGAGTTTACATTGACACATCATTGCAGTCGCATGAGCTGAGATGACTCTTTTCTCATCAGCGCTCCGTTGTATTTGTTCTAAATCTCAAGACTGTGTGTAACCGGTCATCTACTGCAGAATGTCTTACAGGGGTTCTTTAACTGCAACATGCAAGGACCTCTTAACTGTACAGTTTTTCCCTTGCGAGACCACATGGGAGCGGTTGTGTATGCCACTATTCCATCTAACTTCGTGTAGCTAAGAGGATTTTAAATTTGAAGAGATTTGCGCTTGGAAAACAACCATGGACTTAATTTCCAGTGCTCTAATTTCTACTGCCCTTGGAGGAGGTGTGAATGCTGGGCCCATTGTCTTATCTCATTACGTTTCCACAGGTTATCACCAATGCCATTCTAACAGTCGTTTGGTCTGTTGGTCAACCAAATGTTCACACACACTTCTATGGCAACGTTTTGTTCATAACCGAAGATGATGTAAAAAAAAAAAAAAAACTTTTTATACTGAAGGATAAGTGTTTTTTTTTTATTTTTTTTTGATTGCTGAGGACTGGTTCTTGATTGTTGACAGACTAAACGGAGGACAGAGCTTTCCTCCCCCATGATGATAACAAGTTTTCATTCCAAAAGTAATGTTCAATGCCCCTCCTCTAGTAGCCAGATAGCTTGTGCCGGTGTTGGTGTTACTCGGCACATAGTGGTGGGTGTGTATGCCTGCCAGTCTCATGTCGCCCCAACCGTCGTGGGCATTGGGCGGGCGGTACACACCGCTTCTGGAAGCCTCCACATTCTGCTCTGCTGAGCCCTGCTGTAGGTCCAGTGTCTCTCCAGAGTGTACATCTATCTATACTTCCTTTCAGGTGTGGAATATGTGTATTCTCATGTACAGTTTTGCATGACACAGGAGCCAAGAGATCTGCCTATGGACAACCTAATGCATCATATTGTCCCAAAGATGTTCACGCATAAGTAACCCTTTTGGGAAGAATGAAAGAACCCTTGGGGGGGTTTCACAGTTGGTGGGATGAGGAGATGACGTGGTGAAGAGTCTCCTCTACAGTAACAGCATCCTACGGTTGTCATGTGTGGACTTGTTTCCCTCCTGAAATTAGATCTTTTACATGGTTGCTATTTGCCGCTTCTCTTGGCACTTCTTCGTTCTGCTTGCGTGATCAAGATGACCGTTGTGTTTGTTTCTTCAGACTGTGCCAATAACCAAACACCACACCTTACCTTTCCTATGGGTTTTTAAATGTCTCACAGGCCTGCATGTACAGTTCACAGCACAGTGGTTGCCTGAGCGACCAAATGAGGAAAATTGAGCCCTACATTATAAACTGAAAATGACCATACTTGCTATTCTCTGTGTGTGAAAGACCATGTGTTAGTGATGATAAACTCTGACTTTTCTGTAGTACAGAACTGGTTGTATTCTTTAATGCTCGATCAATGTACAAAAACTGGAAAAACGGCAATATTATTTTCCATCATAAAAAATATTTGACCATTGATTCCTTTTTAGTTTTAATTGCATATATTAGGGTGTGTAGCAAGCACAAATAGTTTCTTTCGTTTATGTGAATACGGTAAATAGTTTGGTCTTTCATCGCAATGTTTTTATTAAGATTTTACTGTAGATTGTTTTTATATATTTCTTTGCTATTGCTGAAATAGCACAGCTTGAACGTGTTTTAAAATTAAACCAACCATAACTGTTGAATCCTGATTTGTGTCTTTATATGCTAGATTGTTGATCATAGAATAGACATAAATGCATGATTTGTTTAAGTTTGATATTATTTTCAATATCACTCACAAATAATGCATCTGTAGCTATTCATGGCACTTGAACACGTAAGTGGCTGTATTGCTTCTTCCTCCTGCCTGAAGTCCATCAAACTAACACTAGGTGGCAGCAGAACTGCTTCTGCTCTCTGAGGTGAGGAGGTTGCTTTTCAGCAGACCGTGGTTTCTAAGAAGCTGCACATGTCTACTGCAACAGGGAGAGATGCGGGGGGGGGTCATACACAGAGGATGTGTTCAGGGCACAGACACGCAAGGCAAATTCGATAACGAGGCCTGATTAGGGGCAGGCGGATCTCTTCAGGGGGTGGCAGCCGAGCTGCATTTTAGGGGGCGCGTTTGACCGCTCTGGGCCGAGTGGTTCTCTCTGGGAGTCGTCCTGGCACTGAGGGTGCCTTCACAACACACCACGATGGTGCGCCTTTTCCTTTAAAAAAAAAAGCTGATAAATAATATATTGAGTGCGTGAACACCGCAAGTTGAACCCTCTCTGTTCCCCACTCAACTTTCCTTATCACATTATTTGGACAGAAAAAGGTGCAGTGGTCTCTTTTCCAGAGCTGTATATGAGTGCAAGCTCTAATGTATCACGCTATTATGTGGCTATTTCTGGGATATGCTAGGGTCTCAGGGGTATGTTGAGGAAGAAGCCAGATGACCCATTGATGAGTTAAAAGGCTGTGTTGTGTGCATGATGCCACAAGGCCACCAGCAGACAAGAGGTCAGTGTCACAAACTGGACAGAGGTCCGCCAGGCAGCTGTCTCCAAGACTGGCACCCTGTCTAGTTTGTCCTGGTGCTTGGAAATGATAGGGGCCCCTTTCCCTCTTTATTCAAGGAAGATCCTGTGCCAAAGATCATCCCAGTTTTCTACAACTGCGATTGAGGAACTCAGCCTACACAGTAAAACTGTTCAAACATAAAATACAAAAAATGTATTGGTAAAATACAAATCCTTGTTAAATAGTATGTGCTATGTTCTTTCAGCATGGTATGGAATGATAAAATCCAGGCAATACCTCTTCAGTAGCAGGATGACAAGGGAACAGCTGGAGGAGATGACCTCAGCAGCTGTCCATTCCTGCTGGCTACTTCTACACTGTCATCAATGAGGTCCAGCAATGTCTCACATCAACTCGAGGCATTTTTTTGAAAAACTATGATATACTGGTTCTGGCTGAAAGCATCTGTGCCAAATCTATCAGAAACTTTTGCTTTGATATTCTATAGTTGAATGTGCTGTTAATGTTAATTACATTTGTTTAAATACTAATAAAAACATTTTAATAAAATGTTCTTGTCATATGAACATATCAATCTATCGCTTTCCTTGCCGGTTTCTCTAAGTTACAGTTTAGCTAACATGTAAGTTAACAAAGTATCATTGTATGTATCTCCTGAAGTCAGCCAAATGTTCACAAAAGCAACGGACATGTTCTCCGCGAGAAGGGCTGCGCTACTGAGATTTCACAGTCTTACCCTTAAGGGAAATGCAATCACTCCCCGCTGTTGGATTAAAGGAATGCATCTCTAATGCATTGAGGTGGAGGACAATAGCGTAGCGGCGCGAGATGATGCCAGGGCGCTCTGACCCCGAGCAAACACTTCCTGAGTCCGTAACGGGCACCCGGCCAGGGGCTTCTACAGCCTCGCGGGTCCGACCCGAGCCATCTCTACATGACTCACGGCAGCTGCATGACACTCGCGGACGGCACAAGCCTTATACTGTGGATGCTTTTCAAAGTCTTCCCGCATTTTAATGTCCGCAAACAAAAGTTTCATTCTATCTCTGTGAGTCACACTTCTGTAAAATCGTACAACACTGACTCAGCCAATGAGCAATGAACGCAGGTCTCTGGTAGTCTTTGTTCCTTTGCGCCGGAGGGACACACTACCAGGAATCGTGGGGGTGGTATTCGTCTTCTTTGTGGCTGGACTCAAAGAGAGACGCAGCTGTATCAAGGGGGTGTGTAGGTGTTACACCCAAGCGACTCCTGCACACACACCACACTCACAACACGAGAGGGAATGAGGGATAACTGGAGATACCCAGTGAAGTTAAGTCCCCTCGTTCACTGGTGTCAGTTCATGAATTCTCATACTTTTTACAGTTTTCCAAACAACCTCTTACTTGGTTTGCTTTGAGGGGCTTCTTGACTCCGCAAAACTGATGTTGGGAAACAATGGATTCCAACCACAACTGAAACAAGGTATAGTTGCTCATGCTGTCGCCAACATTCCCAGAAATGTTGTTTCATTGCAAAAGGGCTGTAAATGGTATTCAAACAAAAAGTGTTTGTTCTAATCAACTTGTTTCTCAATATATAGAGTTGGACATCACCTGTGGTAATAGTTGGTATTGATGTTGGTTGTTATAATACAGTATGCGAACAATAGTAGTTTATCATACAGATTAGGGGTGTAATGGTATGAGAATTTTATGGTATGATAACCGTGTAAAGATATCATGGTATCAGGGTGATGTAGGCCTATTGCTAATAGTATTAACCATTTAATTGATAATGTACTAAATATTTTTGATAAACAACATGTCTATTATAGTTAAAATAATGTGTTAATATCTTAACATAGAAGTGATTATAATCACCAAAGTGGCTGCAGGGGGGATTGTTATTAAATTACAAGTGGGGAAAAAAAGGTAATTATGACAAACGAGATAATTACTTTGCAGTTTATTGATTGGTGCTTTTCCCACTACTGTCTAATTTCTGTAGGCCTAATGAACTTCGTAAATATTGTTTTGGGGTTAAAAAGAAAGTAAACACAACGTATTATAAGTAGTATTAAGCGTATTGCTCTGTTACGCTGCACTTTAAAAGCGAATGTACGCATGAACTAATCGTGACGTCACATATTCGCTTAACTCCGTTTGCTGCAGGTGTGACAGAGCGAGAACATAACGTCAGCCTACCGATTAACTTTAAATACAAAACTTCAAAATGTTTTGTAATTGTCTGTGTTGTTTATGAAAGGGAATTATATAATTTATTAGCCTATAACATATTTTAACTCACATTTATCTCTGCATATTCCGCGGGATTATGTTTACCGAGATGAAAATTAAGGTTTGTGTTCCCCGCATGGGGCGAAACTTTCTTCCGACATGCTTTGCATATTGGATAACCATAAACATTCATGTGGCCTCTCAGGTCTTTTAAGGATCCAAAATATTCCCAAAATGCGTACTTTTTCCGCTTAGGTTAGGGAAACAACAGTTGGGATTTGGCCATTTCGGTGCGCTGCGCTCTATGACACGCAGTTCGCGTGTCTCAATCTAAATTGAGGACATCTCAATTTAGATGTTATATGCTGAAGTACCTATATATGATGCCGTGTAAATATAACCGATAACCCCAAATTGATTACAATATGATTTGTAATTTATTTTGCTTGCATTAAAACAACTTAGGGAAAAAAAAACATTTCTATTAATACTATGCGTTCAATGACAAAATGACAACGGTATAGTAACCGCCTGTTTTTACAACAGTTACACCCCGAGTACAAATACACATTGTTTGATTTTTTTATTTGTTATTTTAAGTCTGTCAAATCCCTTTTTTACAACTTCCGAGGGCTTTCTAAAATACATTTGATTTATTGATCTTTGCGCACAACAACAAAGCTATCCACGCAGCCAAGACAATAATTAAGTAGCATTGTGCGAAGTCTGTTAATGTCCTTGAATGGCCCAGCCAAAATCATAGAACGTCTGTTATCACAGAACACCGCCACTCCCATTTTAATCAGACAGCCCTTAAATAAATCTGCAAGGAACCATAGGTGAACATGCCGAATTCCAGGTATACGGAATTGGTAGAGACATACCCAAGAAGACTCAAAGCTTTGTTCGCAGCCAAAGGTGCTTCTACAAAGTACAAAATAAAGGGTCGTAACACTTACCTACAAATTATTTCACTTTATGGATTGTTCTTCCGACAACTTGGACAGAGCTGTCTTTAAAATGTGCATATCTGACAGCAGCATCAATAGTTAAGATACCGATCTGCTCTGCTGTCACTGTTATGACATTGAAACAAAACATGCAGGTGCCCAAGTGTCACTCACAAGATCCACTGGTACCAAAGCAGGTGCCACCGGTAGCTTCCCTCCTTCATGACACCGCTCTTTTTATGTTTCTGTAGGTTTGGAATGGGGCCTGGGGCAGAAACAGTGGAGCGTTTGACTGAGGAATAGAAGAGAACAATGTAGGATCTTCAGCCAACCTTTCATGTCTTTGTTGAAATAATAAGTGGGTGTTTTCAGATAATCCAAATGATGTAATTAGCACAATGTCCTGGGAAGCATTTCCGAAGATTATCATTGTTACTATGTTTATGGAAAATGCAATTACAGCTTGTGTCAATGAGAATGAATGGCTCAGTACTCTAATTGTAGATTACTGTCATTACTCAGATGGAAATGTATTCAATATTCATGTATGGGAAGTGTCTCAGGGTCATTCCGCCCTTCTTAGTCAGTGTGGATCGGACGGATAAGATTGAGCTATTGGCTGTAGCTGATTCTGTGGAACACAATATAAGATCCATGTTGTGTAGCCTTACCCAATGGACTTACTTATGTAAGTCTTGTTACATGAATGGACCGGTCCAGAGAAAACATGCGAGAACACCCATCTACAGATCTTCACTACAGCCTGTTTCGAGGACAATGTCTTCACAAGCAGGGGCAACTACGTAGTTAAAGTGATCCCTTCCTTCCAGTGTTATGTGATACCTGGATTATGGTAAAGCCAGCCTTTCCTGGACTGGGTGCACATGTTGGGGAGACTGCTTAAGCCCTCAGACAGTTGTTGTTGGTGCTCCTCCAAAGTGAGGCTACAGAACAGACCCAGTCACTCCCGCACCTCCTCAACCTGCAAACACCAGCTGTTAATTGGAGACTGGCCGTATTCTTCACGGGAAAGCCACAGGGACGGTCATCGGGATTTCAGTAATCCCTGGCGTGTTGTGGATTAAATGTGGGATCCCTCCAATACCATGGCCAGATGTTTAGTCCCACTTCGCGATTCACCCTCACCGAAGTTTTTTTTTCTAAACAGACATGAACAGAGGCGAACCTGTTTTAAGAAGTCTTGGTAAACAGCACATATTGTTTGTGTGTAGTTTCACACATTCATATGAACAGTGGCCTGGGAGGGGTGGGAAGTAACATGAAACAATGGATTCTCCCAGGCGCTAAAGGGTTGGTTTGTCTTTACCTGCAGGGTACCTGTAGTTCCAGGTCATCAACATTTATAGTGAGTTTTGACGATTCCTTATCTTCAGACAGAATTATAGGTATGTCAACTGCTGAAAGCCCAAAAAGTTGTTGAACGTGTCAACCGGAATCACAATGCAAGCGGTTCTTCTACACTGTGCCAACAGGTTTGCTGGGATCATCCAGGTGTCTGTTGGTTTGAGTTTCTGTACCCAGGATTTCAATGGTTACACTGGTAACGGTGGGAACACTGCTACGATTGCACACATTCTCATGCAGGTTGTGAGCTTTTGTTCAACAGGAAGCACCAATTAAATGGACCGGCAGACAAAACAAAAGTAAAGTACTTCAGGTCAACTGCCACATGTGAGTCCTCAACATTAACTATCATTAAAAGTCTGACAGAGCAGACAGGAAGTAAAGACACATTGTCTATTCACTGACTCCCATGGTTAAAGCCACAAGTATGGTCAGGAGGAGGGCAGAGTTTGACTGGCACAATTCTTCAGATACCATTAATACAGGGAGACTGGAGTTTGTGCAGAGTAAAAGGAAGAGCAGTCATGCACACTATCCTATGTTCATGTACTGCATGTTCAATTGTGGAATGGTTAGTCAAATCTAATTCACTGATAGTTCAGCCTCAATAGCCCTCCATTTATATTTGAAAATTTGAGGCTAGTAAACAATCTCTATAATGAATGGTTGCAGTGTGTTGTGTCTTCCTGCCGTTTCTCTCTCATAACCTCTCACCAGTTATGTCTTCCTGCTTGTTATCGGACACCTGCTGTTGGATCTCTAAAAAAGGAAACATCTCATTTGGTCGCGGACATCCGTTCAGTGGCATTTTAATGTTTCAGTTAAGAGCATTTTTGCAGTATTATGACAACGTGCAGCAAGATTTGTTTATGATATTAAAATGGAAAGATAGTTATTTATTGGACTACTTACATCAACTTAATATTATAAATAATTTACAAGGAATAACTGCCCCAGAGATTCACTCCCATGGCGCCAGAAAATACCAGTTTAAAAAAATGCTACGTAATCGCCAACTTCTTCCTTAGATCTAAGGTTAATTAGAGACAGGGTTGTTTTCAAAAACACAAGTTACATGCTGCGGAATTATTTAGAGCAGAAGCGAGATTTTGTTTTCCATCGACCGTTGTTATGTCATTTTTGTTCTCAATGTCAATGAATTACGCAATGTTCAGTAAAGATTTAGTTGTTCCCTTAATTTCTTTGAGCGGGCGACTGGACATTTTTGCTAGCTAGGTTTTCAAATGTTTTACAATTGTCAACGTAACACCACCACGTCATCAGTCTTGATTAAATAAAGTGACCATCTATCTTTTAATGAACATTATTGTCCATTGACCTTGGGTAGCAGAAGCAGATTGTCTCACCTGTTCTCGTCTTTTTTCTGTCAAACAGAAACATTAACATTAGCCAAATGCAACCTAGCTAGCTATTCATGTAATGTAAAAGCTAGTTCTCTAATTAACATGTAGTAGTTAGAAATGCAGGTAACTAAATGAAACAATAACAGTTGGTCAGTTACGGATATGATCATTCTATTGTGGTATGGGACCAGTTGAGGAGTTTGACATTTTCTTTTTTTTTTTATAACATTCCCATATATGACGTGTTTTTACCTGACATTAGGTGGTCAATAGGGGAACGTGAGAAAACAAAGAAGCTAGTAACCATCTGCACTGACTCGATTCTGACGATTACTTGCGTTACTAAGCAAAGAGTTGTTTAGAAGTGTGGTCGATGCTCTACCTCTGTGGCCAAGTTGGCTGTAGCAAGGAGATCATTGTGGGAGATCAATGGTCAAGTCAAAGCCCGGATCTTAGTCTTATTGAGATGCTTTGGGGATTTGAAATGGGCTGGGCTTGCATGCAAACCCTACAAACATCACACAGCTGAAAACATTCTGCATGGAGGAGTGGGAAAAATCTTCTCTCAGACGATGTCAGAGACTGGTTACATTTACAGGAAACGTCTTATTGAGGTTATTTCTGCTAAAGGGGCCAATACCCGCAATTAGGGCATAGGGTGTCCTAACCTTTTCCTCAGTAGGGAATGGCATCTTTGTAAAGCTAAATAAATAATATTATGGTTAAAATGTCATTGTTTTTGGTTCATTTACATCACCCTTATCTATTGATATTGTTTGAAATAAGATCAAATATTTATATGTCTTTATTTCTTAAAAAATAACTAAATATTTAATGGGGTGTTCTAATTTTTTCACATGACTGTAAATGAAACGTCACCAAAATGTATATTGCCTGAAAAGACCCTTTTGTTCATTTAGAAATGACTTTATGTTCAGGGAAGGAGCCGTCCAAGAAGCTCAGCATGTAAAACAATTATTTTCTCCACCAAAATCCAGACCACAAAGACACCATCACAACTTGGGGTTAGTGAGGAATAGTGGGATATTTTGCAGGCCCTGTCATGTGTCTGAAGAGAAAACATCTGTCATCTGACTCTCTCTCTCTGTTCTCTCTCATCCCTATGACATTATCATCCATTCAACCAGTAGCTATTAGTTGGGTCCGACTGTAGCCAGTCTGTAAACCAAAAACGAAGGAAGGGATTCTGCACTGGCACTGGACCAATGGGAACAGCGGAAAAATGTTTAAAGTACATAAACTCTTGTGCAGTGAAGTAAGTAGCAGATGTCTTTATTATACCATGGATCCTTTGGCACAAACATCGGTTTGATCTTTAATTTAGAAAAACAAAAGCTTTATATGAATAACAAATTCTTAATTAAAGTGTAACATGATCTACAGCTTTGCTGCTCAAGTCTGACCGTGGTCACTACCGGCTCAACCCAGTGAAAGGGATGAGATTTCTTCTAGGTGAGTCCAAATGACATCAACTGGGTACAACATCGTTTTCATCAAGCTGAGCTACTATTTACCTCAAAAGCATTAGACATTGAAAAGATGGGGAAAGAAAATGTCCTTTCTGTACTGGATCCTGGATCCTGGTGTAGCAGACTAAGCTTGCAGGGTTGTACCACACCAACCCACCGGCCCCAGAGGTTGGAGACCCTGCTCAGCCATCTGTCAGTACACTCCCGCGGTCCCCGCCCGTCTCAGACCCGTCTCCTTAGCTACTTTGTACTGTCATTTCAATAAAAAATATGAAATACCCTAAAATGATGTGTTTAAAAATAAGTTTTGCAAGACAAAGTGGTTTCCTAAATTGTGTGTGTGTGTGTGTGTGTCACAATGTTGTGATGAATGATTTCACCTTCAGCATGGAATTCTACAGTTTCAGAGCAGTGTCTTCGTCAGAAACATCTTTTACTTTAATTAAATTAGGATTGTGACACGTAGAGCTGTGGGTCTCTAGCTGTTTATTTTCTCTCAGCTATTCTATCTCTCTCTCTCTTTGCTATTGCAAAAATCCTTTCCCACACCCCAGTATTGTGGAATAATAAATACAGTATGATGGAGTTGTCACATTGTGTCCACCATTAGCACTTTGTTTTACACTGTGAGCCCAGGCCAAACATTCAGATTCACTGGGATTGCTTTTATGTCTAAATGCTTTAGTGTACGTGGAGCAAAGCCCCTCGGACGGATAACATAAGATGACATATGCACTTAGGAATGATCGTTTTATATTTACCCCTTTTGTTTGGCATTGTGAGAGATGACAGAATTCATATAGAACTTGCTTTTCTCTGCCATGCCGCTATGTGCTCTACAATCAAAAGCCTGCGCCTAAAATCATAACAGTTAACGGGCCTCCTTTTTCTATTCCAGAAGTAACAACTACATAGAATGGGTAGATATATTCGTTGACACACATGCACAAGCAAGTTATGTTTTGGTGGGGACCAGACCAAACGACTTGTCTCGTACCATGTGGACTGAACGCTTGTAATATAAAGTAAATAACGGATTGAACTTGGAGTTGTAAAATGTAGTTGTGAAAGGTTATGCATGTCTAACATGGCTCTGTACAAACCGTTCATGGCGGATTCCCGTGTTTTTGGGGTAACTGAATAAGAATACATTGTGAACTGTGAACGCACCCTCTCCGGCATCCGTGTTGGGACAAAGCAGACGGGAGAACCATCCGGCGAAATGCACCCTTGAACGCAGCTCTGCTGTCATCCCTTGACAAGGCACACCTGCCCCTAGTCAGGCCTCATTGGGGCATCGAGGGACCCTGAGGAACGCAGGCCTGGGCAGCAGTGACTGAACGTAGTGTGGGATGCGGGTGTGGTTGTTTCAATAATAGCTAATGTATCTTCTTCCTGGTTTTGCTAATAAATGCCCTCCAGTGCCTAGAACACTGGCACTGTGTCTCCCCCTGTTGTCATGACAATATTCCCTGTGGTGGTGGGAGTGGAAAGTTTATGGGATAAAAAAAAAAAAGAAAAATGAATCAGGGTAACTTGTTTGGACTTGTAGTAACCGGGAAACTAGAGGGATTTCACTTGCCAATCATCTTGTGGAAATAATAGGCAAGTGATAAGCAGTCTCCGAACCCCAATCCAAAACCTAACTTTAACCTCAATAACATAACCTATTCTACTCTGACCTTAATGTAGGATTAGATCAACAGAAATCTCATTCAATTAATAGAATGCGATAGAGAAAAAAACAAAAACAAAGATGTTATGTTTCTCAGCAGATATGCTTTATTTCAAAGCATCTCATTCAGGCACAACAGTGGTTCCTGTAGTTATGACATCAGGATTCACTAACAATCCCTGAGAAAAAGAAAACATTTCAAATATATCCCTAGAACCATCCAGATACTGGAGGATTAATTACAGCCATCAGCACAATTACAACAAGTAGTAAAAAAAAGCGTGTCTTGGGTCATCAAAAGCCTTTACATTCTAAATCATCAATAAACATATTCAGCATTTCAAAAAGCACAGTATACAAATACTGCTTTATAACAGATAATACAACCCAATATGGGTGGTTTACAGAGGAAGAACACCTCTGTGTGTTATAACACTGGCATTGCTCTTATAAAGTTCTTAATACACCCCAATCCACCTGCTCACTATGGAATGTAGTTTACCTGTATATATATAGCTCTTGATCAATAGATTTTGTGCAAAATAAGTCAGAGTGTAATTTGGTTAGCATGTGCACCATCAGTTTAAACAATTGGTCTGTGTGAGTACTCGAACTTGGCAAGCATGCTCAGGACTTGGTGCAAATATAAAGGTGAAGATTGAAGAGGTGGAAATGTTAGGTGTACTTGAGCTACTTTACAAGAGCAAGCAACAGTTGAAACCCAGCTGTGCAATTTTCAAACAACATATTCAAGCAAATCAACAGTTGATTGTAACATTAAAAATCAATATCTCTACTATATATTATTTTCCCTGATTGTATCAAATGCAAGGAATGTTATTAAATAGAATAAAATCTAGAGATATGGATATTTTGGGGTTTTTGACACAGCTGAGACGTATCAAAGAAGGGAATAATGTCAATTAAATTATTTAAAACGATCAATAAGGAAAGAAAAGTGCTTGATCCTGATATACCTCAGATTGTATAACCTGAGGGTACATTTGGAAAACTGCCTAATGCCAGCTCAAATCATATTAGTAATAACAGTGACAAATCATCAACAAAAAGCACCAAAAAGATCTTCATATTACTGATTTTGTCCGGAGTCTTCTGAAAGGAATTAAAAAGGCCAAAATAAAAATAATTTCCTCCATAATGTCAGAAATTCTGACTGTCTTTGATTATTTCAGTACAACTTAAATGAATAACCTTCAATGGCTTCTTAAACCCAGAAAGAATCCAACAAAAACGTAACAATAAGGCAAACTATCATAAAGAAACTTTGACAAACCGATAAATGTAAAGCTGGCAAAAGGCTTGGATATACAAGTAGCACATTCTATGAGAACTGCAAATACATTTACAAGCAACATGTAAAACACAAAGCACATTCTGCGATAAGGCCTGAAATGCCTTATCGCAGAAAGCTCCTTCCCAATAAGTGCCAAGCCTGGCTCCTCCGCCTCTACTGTAGGAGAGAAAACCAAGGCACATGGGAAGGGAGCGTTTCGGGTCGGGCCGCACAGCAGCCCAGTAAACGATCAGAGGTCGCGTGCCGCTGCAGAAAAACACAGCAGCACCGCGTTCTAATACCAACACACGGGTCCCCAACAGCCTTTCAGATACCGAGGCTAGAAGGGACGGGGATACGAAAGGAGCCGGTCGCTCAGTAGGCAACCTGAGGGGGGCACCAGGGAGTGTCTGGGTACAGCAAGCAGTGCACTGACTTAAACCTGGATCACAGGGGGAGGTGGGGGAGAGAGTGGGAGGTTAGAGAACACTCGAATACAGTACCCCCGACCCGAGAACTAATAAACACATTTTACAAAGAATACTACTATTACTAAGAATAATTATAACATTTGGCTAGATTCAGTAAGATTCTCGGCAACGGAAGTCATGATGAGTAACATCGAACCTTGATGGGTCCTCCTCCACAGGAAAAGCCCCTTTCATATTGATGATGTTCCTCTTGTTCTCGAACATACCATAACTCAGAGTGATCTGTGATCAGCAAACATGGAGAGAAGAAATTTAGCCACACGGAACCCTAAATCACACGCTAAATCCCTGAAACGGAGGGGCACGCATGTCACACCTGTTTGTGAAGCTCAGATCGGGACACCTGTTGCAGGTTCTCCAGGTGGGAGTGGAAGAGGTTGCTCCGGGTCAATGGCACCCCAAGCACAGACTCAATGATGTAGCCAATGGTGCAGTCGTCAGGCAGACGGATCTTCTCGGCCGTGTTCATAAAATGGCCGCCACTGGCCCACGGGCTCATCTTCAAAGCCAGGCCTCGACTCACACAGAAACCTGCTCCACCGGTAGCAAACCAAAAGTTTACCGGTCTCTGGAAATAAACAGACAGCGAGCATCAGCCACAGTTTTTCTCTCACTTTTTTGAAACATGTGGAAGACAGAGTAGATTTAAAAGTGTTCCCAGGGCTAAGTGAACGTACCATCTTGTTGTCTCCAAGCCTCTCTGTGGCCTCAATGGGCCGATCTAGGCTGGGCTTGCCAATGTACATGTCCTGGGTGTGGGGGTAGTGGGACAGAAGTTTCACCAGAGTCCTCACATTCACGTAGTTATCATCGTCCATGTGACAAAACCACCTAAGAAAACAAAACACGGTTAAAGCCCTGTGATATTTCAGTATACTGTCTATAATCAGCGTAAACAGTAGTAAAATGGGTAAAATACGTACTTTTTCCCAGATTCAATGAACTTGTCGTATTCCACGGCCATCTTGCAGGACAGAGCTTGGCGGCTATGTGCTGCTGAACAGTTTGTGTTGATGGCGTGAGACCCTGTAGGAACAATTACATAGAAAACAGGGAGTTACAAACTAGTAGCTAGCCCGTTCAAAGAACAGGAACTATAGCTAACAATGTTTGTCTTCTTTTACACAGGTTAACGCCATCTGTCACTAAGACTACAGCCCTCAAGTGCACAAAGAGATGGTTTCCATGGGGATTAAAATAGGGCCAAATTGTCTCACATTATCTGGACCATTAATAATTAACTAATCCACTGTTCAGGTTTAATCATAAACATACAATTACAACTAAAAGGAAAACTACATTTAAAAAAAACCCAGACTTACCAATTTTCTTCTTCAGCTCCTCATCTTCTCCGTCCGTGAAGATGTATGTCTGAAAAGAACAAATGGGGAAATAGGTCACCATGATGGAGTGTGCAAGTCAGTGGTAGCAGAAGAATAAAATCCAGACTATATTTGAAGGCGTAGTTCACCACCCAAGTGATGGCCGTCGAATCAGCAGGGTTTTATGCAGTGGAAAACATACAGAGTTAAACAAGCCTGCACTGATAATGGCCTCTTGTGCCATTTTCCCACTCTCTCCATAGCAACTGTGTAGGGCCCCAAAGCATCCCAAACAGAACAAAAGAGGGAGGACTAACCTCCCCCTCACCCCCAACCCCCACAGGATCATACCCCCCTCCCTAAATCCAAGATGTGGAACAGAATAAGAAATATCAGATAAACACCACACCATACAGATATCAACAAGGCCGTAACCAATGGGAGTATCAGCATCGTCTCCACACAGATTCTAGGCCCGACAGCTCAATAAACAAAGCTGTCCACAGAGTCCACATCCTGCACGCTTGTGTTTGGATAACAACAAAAGCCGGCCTCGATGGCACAACTAAAAGACCAGGTAGGAACCATCAGCCCCTTTATCTTGGGCTGGGCTGAGCAGGTGCTCGGCAAGGCGTTAGCCGCCCGCCAGTCAGTCAGGTGGGGCTGATGAAAGGGCACGTTCCCCCTTGTGTGGGTCTGGCCCTTAACCACTCAGGTGAGACAGCACCTGCCTTCTCTCTGCCACGTGCCCCGACAAGACAGGGGCCGGCTCAGGACCCCTCCCTCCCACCCTCGGTCTCTGCTCAGAGCCTCCCAACAGTCGGGGGAAACCAGACAAGCCACACCGCTGACTGGGTCTGAGATGAGTATCTCACACCGGTTGGGTTGGTGCCAGAGCACGTTGAGACCGTAGGACCACGTTCTGACTGTACTGTCTGACGTCGGTGAATAAACTGTAGGCAGATGTGTTGTGCAATGGACGCCGCGGGCCCCCAGGACTGTGTTTGTTTAACTGTGGCGGTTTGGCCGGTGAGGGGAGCCGAGGCTGGCGCTGTTTGCTTTAAGTCCCGCTGAATGGACAGCCTAATCACGGAGGCAGCTGCCAAACCGTCCCGGGCACCGACAGAGTGGGTGAGGGGGAGGGGGGGGGGGATCTTACTGCTGATTAGTAAATTGAAATCTGTGTGTGGTCATTCACCCCCACTTCACCCTCTACCCTCCCCCATTCCTCCCTCACTCACCACCCCTTTCCTCTTCAATGGAACAATGTCGTGTGATTTCATGCTGGGTCAAGTCCTCCACTGGGTAAATTCTAAATATGTTTGCCTGCATTTGCATACAGCTGCGGCAGTTAACCAAAGAGAAATCCCCCCAGGGTTAAATGGCTTTGTTCTCGTTATCTTCCCCCTGAACAGTAAAGAGAAGTAGTCGCTCAAACCGAATACTAATTCATACCAACCCTAAGTTCAGGAAACCAAAAATACTTGAATGTGAGAAGAACACGGGTTGTTTTGATCATGTCTGTCTGAACCGCCGATGGGGGGGGGGGGGGGGGGGGGGGGGGGGGGGGGGGGGGGGGGGGGGGGCTGCACTCGTCCACACCACAGGAAGACCTGGCACAGCCCAGTCTGCACCGAGCGTGGTGCCTGGCTGGCTGTCTCCAGCTCCCCGGGAAGGAAGGGCACGGACACCCCCCCCCCCCCTTTCAATTCCCTCCCTCAATCAACAGCCGCCCACTCCGTTTCCCTCAGAACCACCTTCTACCGTCCGTGGCCTTTGACACGGCACCACAGTGGCTGTAGTGAGGCTTGCAGTCGAGCAAGGACAGCACCACTCTCCCACCAGACTCATTCCTTCATACTGTGAAAGGCTATTTGATTAACTCTACAATGGGGCCAAGTCTCCTCCCCCCCCAAACAGACAGACGTAAAGGCGCTTGTTGTGGGAGTTCTGGCTAATAAACGTAATCCTAATAAAAAAAATGGAATGCACACCAGGCCAGCTGTCTGGACACAACGACTCGATGAACGTATAATGCGCAGTTATGTAGTTGAGTGCAAGCCGTAGCCTTAGTGTTTTATAGCAAAGCGTGAACTCCAGATCCCAGGGTGCTACAGGACAGAGTGAGCTGTTGCTGCACAGTTCATACTCTTATCGTTGTGAAGCACACTCACCAGGAAAGCTGCATTGTTTCAGAAGGGAAATACGCTGAAACGCCGGAAATAAAGGCCTAGTATTTAAACAACCAATGTACAATACCAAATAGTAAAAAGTTAAAGAAAAAAAATATATCAAGCATTTTGCTTCGTCACCAACTTCTGACTCAACATGAATTGGGCCTTTCACTTCTGAAATATAACTTAATATTTGATTTATTTAATGTAATAACAAAACTTTTTGAATCAAAGCATGATAATATACTACAAAAACCAGAGATATTGGTAAGCCAGAGCCCTATTCCGTCAACACCGTAATCGCAGACTGGATCCGCCCTCCCTATTCACACGTAAACACTACCCGATGGCAAGGCCGTCTTTCTAAATGATACTGAATATACCAATCAGGTCTCCGATTTGCCCAATTACACAGTGGCCACACCTACTATGCCTCTCCGGGCAGATGGCTCAGTTCTCCGATCTTTGGTCTGACAGCAGGAGATCGTCGTCTGCTCCGTGGCAGAATGCGTTTGGGAGTGATGGCTAATCCCGGCCAGGTACCAACATAATCGGGTGGATGCTAGGACCCGAGTGCCACTGGAGCTCATCAGCTGGGTGCAGATGTCCCCAAGTCTCTACGCTGGGAACAACCCGATGCCTGTGACCGCCATTAGAGCCAGCCTTTGTTCCCCAGCTCCTGACCACCTGGCAGCCTTCCTCCAGGAACTCCCATTTGTATTGTGCACCAAGGCCGTCCTTTATGTCTGCAGGGCCTCCCACCAGCTGCCTGTTAAGCCCCTACTTCTAACCATCACAGGAAGAGCGCACGCTCACCAGCGAGAGAGAAAACAAGAGAGTTAACTAATGTCACCCGCCAGAGTAGGCACACTGAATGGACATGTAAACCCTGAACTCCGCTGACAAACGCTCTCCCTGCAGGAGCATGGACCTGTGCTGAAGTAGAATGGGGGGGAATCCTCCTGGATGAGGAGCTAGGATGGCTCCAATACACTTTTTTTCTGTATGTAGTGAACTCACCACAGACCATTGTAGTATGGTTAGTTATTTGAATGGGCTACTATAATGTGATTTTCCCTTTACCTTCTATTATTTTGAAGGACATTGTAAACACCTGTACCCTCAGCACATGACAAATAAACACTGATGAGAGCTCCCTTGCTCTGTATTGAAAGTATAGTTTTCATGGAAACCATTCACCCCATCTCCTCTGAATACAAAGACACAGTGCTATTCCAAACTTTGTTCATATCCAAATCAAGGCTCGGGTTAGAGAGAAGTACTCAACAGAAGACGAAAAAAAAAAAAAAAAACAAGCGTGATTGCGTCCGAGGCTAATTTAATTGACTTTTGCGGAATCTGCGTGACAACACCTCTGAGTGGTGGATGAAATCCTTTTGACTGGCCTCTGTTTCCTGACTATCCCTGTGGCTGCGAGGGCCATTGTGCGCCCGTCTAAAAGAGCGTGGTTCTCAGGGCCGTGTCCGCATACACAGCGCGCCACTCCCAGGACAAACTCCCCTATAGATGCACCTCTTTGTCCCCAACATCCCCTGAACGAGGCCCCCAGCTTCCCATCCCTTGGCTGCTTGACCCAGACTCAGCTCCCACGTTCCCATGGAGCGGCTGAGACAAGGAGGCTGGGAAAGCTTTTCTTCCCCCTTCAGAAAGACGCTTTGTTAGCCCTGGAAAGGGGACAGCACTGGAGCCGCTGCTGTGAGGCATCCATTGCACCAGGGCATTCACTGGGACACCCAAAGAAGGGGATAATACAAAAGGGGGTGGGTGGGGGGGGTCAGAGTCCTGAAACTGCTCCCTACAATCTCAGGGGGCATCACTCAAGGCCGCATAAAGAGGAACTGAGCATAATGAAAAGAGTCATATGGACGATTCAGAAAGCCCTTGTCACATAGTAAACAGGTATCTCCCACACCGCACCTGATGTATGGCGGGACGCATTGAGTGTGCCAACCACAATTACACGGAACCGCGCTCGTTGATATCTTGTGGCAAAGCATTTTTACGGGAGAACAGAAGGATATGTCTATTGTTGTGAAATCTGTTTTGTCCAATGGCTAGTTAAAGGCACTCTAAAGGGTAACTAGTGACAGCCCTGTGATGTTTAATTTAAAGTTAACCACAGTGATCTCGACAATCCCTACATTAGTAAATGTTTTTGCTTACCTGCTGCATGTTTCTAGAGATCCAGGTATCCATCAGGAGATTCAGTCGAGACTGGTGGAACTTCTTGGTGGTCTTGACGGCGATGAAGATGTCATCTGCACCGATGTCCTCGGCTGGGGACGCATCTGTCGCTGACTGAGTGGACCCTGCAGGCTTATCCGCCTCTCGCCTTCCCCGAGTCAACTTGGAAAAATACGCTGAGAATCCTTTCTTTGCCTGCGCCCCCGAGTTGTCCTGTAGTTGGTCCGTAACTAAAGGGTCCATACTCTGAAGTGAGCGCGTTCCCATCTCTTTCTCTGTTGGCACCTCATCCACTAGAACTCTTTGGTGCCGCGCGATCACCAAGAGCAACAGAAGGCAGGTGAACCCAGCACTGGCTATGGAGAAAACCGTTTTTTTACTATAGCTTTTCGACATTTTGATATACTTCAAAACTAGAGTTATACTGAAAATCACATAAATTTAAGTCCATATATGAATTGTCTTTAATTAAACCAAAAACAAATGTCTGCCAACCCCGCGCGTCTGCATCATTGCATTACACGACGGTTGAGCTCTGTCCCAAGATATATAACCTACCCAAAGCGTAGGCCACGCCTCAGGGGCGGTCTTTAAATTGATAGTGTGCTCCATTGAACAGTGGGGACTCTACAGGGGCGGGGAGATAGTGGGGAGTTTAGAAGAAAGGAGAAAGAAAGATTGTGTGTGTGTGTGTGTCTTTGTCTGTGTTTCTTTACTTGTGTGCGCGCGTCAGCACGCGTGGGTATGTGTGTCCGAACACGTGTGTATGCATGTTGTAAAATATAGTAGACTATTTAAGCCCCTTGTTTATTTTTACTGATGCTAAATGTTTCACATTCAGCCCTAAATGTGTTTTCTAAATAACCTTTCACTGATTATTCTATCTACTTCAAAAGCACCAACTCCTTTACACCCCTAGCTGGCATTAGTTGGCTTGTTTGAGGAGAAAATGTGATCAAAGATGCCTACAAGAGATTGTGCTCATTTGAATAAATCTGATTTATTTTTACATAATCTAAAAGAGCAAGCACATTTCATAGTTTAGTTACAGAGCCGCCTTTTAGGTATATAACGACTGATTAAACTAACCGTTGATGATTTTATTTCATAACCAGTGAACTCTCTAACTGTTGACTACATTCATTGTCTTACAGATATCAATCAGATGTGAAAAGTTGGACTCTTCGTATTCAAATTCCGCCAATGGCGGACAGCTTGTTTGCCAGCCAAGCAAATTCAATTGTTCTCCGGTGACCTTGTTCGGGGTGTAAACAGTTGGCCATTCCTCAGCACTTGTCATTTAAATTCCGTCTCTCGACCAGTGAATGTTTTGTGGTGGAGTGTGGCTGACCCTGGACATGACGAGAGTACCGGCAGACAGACAGAGGGCCGAGCAGCTGGCAGTGACAGGTTTGAATACCCACGCCTACTCCCGGCGGTCTCAGGCGGTGCTATCTTTTAAGTCGTATTGGCAAAATGTCAACACTAGACATCCTCACTAACTAATGCCCTAGCGCTATCACTGCTTGGGAGAAAATAGCCTTTGTGAAATGGCATGGGTAGAACCTTTGAACTTGGTAGTCCTTTAGTATTAGATGACAAGACAAAGAACTTGCTGAGACTGGTAAATATAAACAGCACAACCCTTGTCCCTGTACTTTCCTTTGCAATGAATTGAAAGACAATTATTCATCATTAAATTAATATATGTTTTCACTATCTATGTTATGAGTGTGCTACTTTCCTTTCATAACCTTCTACGTTTTAATTTGAGGCCACACAAACCTATTTCTGTATGAACCTTATACTATATACTTTTGTAAAAACATTTTGAAGTAAGACACGATTGAAATGCGGCTATTTATAAAAACAGAATTCTCTAAATGTTTCTGCGAGGCACACTTTTCACTTTGAATTGTTCCTACAGACAAATCTTTTCATGCATCTTTTGAAAATTGCTCATCGAAAGGCACCTAGGACAAGTATGAGAAACCAGTCAGTGGGGGCCGTCTCCCTGGCCCTCATTCTTGATGTATCAACGGGTCTTTCTCCTGTTTTGGAGGAGGGTTTATCCTACCTCTAAAGGCTTTTGGTCAAACGGCAGCTTGGACTGCTGGAACAATGACAGCTGTTGAAATGTGTGTGAAATGTGCAAAGTGAGTCATGCTTTTATTCCAGCTTCATGCCAGCCCGAACCTTTTATACTCTTGTCTTCCCTCCGCTGACAGCGGCAACAGAAAATAAACGGCCCCACCATATACCCCCTCCCTGGGCCTTACTAACCATGGTACCGCTGAATTCCAGTTCAATGAAATCCCTTTGTAAAGAGTATCCCACTTCCTCCAGTGAGTCCCCACTGCCCACAGACCCACGAACAACAGAGCTGGAATTCTCTCTGAATTTGTCACCGTCCCTCTGGGGATCTAAGCAGAGAATTCTCCGGGAGGGCTCATTTGGGTGGTAAAGATGAGAAAAGCGCTGTTTATAGTCCTTAGGATGGACGCACAAAGACAAGGTGAGCTAATACAGAGAAATATTGCTCTTGATGGAGGACAATTTTGTTGCTGGGCCTGAAAGCGTTTGATATAGACTTGAAATAGATTTTTCTAACCTAAGAAATAAAACATATCATGCATTGGAAAGTACAGCATATCTGCATGATCAATTCACAAGTTAACAATTTGAGGGCTCTGTTTCTCTGTCTGTGAGGTCCAAAACATGTCCAGTAATCCTTGGTCATGCTTTTGTTCCTTAGTATGCTAGCACTAAGCAGAAACGACCACTGCCATGCCAAAACCTTGTCAAACCTCTCCTCCATCTTCTCTTTCTCCGAAATATGGATTCAGTGGTCACGGTGATAGAAGCCATGTTTTTTCTGCCTTTGATTCATTGTTTCTTGACACAAACCTGCTTCGAAACTCTGCTGGTGGAGTGTCTACGATTTCTCTACCTACTTTAAGATACAACCAACCCCTTGTCGGTTTTCTCGGAGTGCTTTTATTCCGTTTGACGGAAACTCTACCTGCGTATTGTGGACCAATATAGAAAGACATGCTCTGTTTATTTGTCTCTCGAGCAGCGACCCCATTCTGCCAATTATATCCCTGTGGAGAGCATCCACTGGTGTTGCATGGAGGGCAAGGAAATTGAAACCCACATCTGAGGGGGCCGCCCGGTCTGCGGGCCCTCACTTCTGGTGTGACCTGTAATCCTGTCAGTGACGGTGTGTCCATGCTGGGAGAATCAACCGAGGCATGAGCTTCTCCCGCTGTCCTTATCTACTGGTTCTCGGGCCCAGGACTACCTAGTGCACTGAGAGGGATGCGCAGTCACTCCACCATATTCAGACTGCGTAAATGGTGGAAATCTAGAACCATATGCAGACATCTAGAACCATATGCGGAAAAGTAGAACCATATGCGGAAATCTAGAACCATGTGTAGTTCAAAGATGTTTTTAACTGAACCTTCTAAACGCTAAAGCATACACGTATGCTATTACACATGGATTTATTTGTATTGTTAAAACTCTTATATTAGCGTGACTAAAACCTGGAACCTTTTGGACAGATTGGGTGCCAATCTGTGGTTGACTCTTGGGTTGTGGTTTATTTCCATTGAAACTAATTGATTTACAGTCCCATGGCAATGGATTGTTGAGTCAATCTACAGTACAGAAGCAGGTCAGGTTACACTCTGGCATGTCCAGACATGTTTGACTGACTCCATCTTATTCTGATTGAATTGCCTGGGGGTGTTCATCTTGCAACACAAACATATTGCTATGGTATCCATGTTGGGTCCAGTGTAAACATTTAATTGATTTAGTAAGTTTATGCTCATCAAGCTATATTTGATTAGAATGTTGGAAATTGGAATTTGTTGTCTCTGTGGTTTAAAAAATGTGTTGGCAATTCTTAAATTGCTATAAGGAGTTCTAGACAGTGAACAAACAAGCCAGGCCATGGTTGACTGTGTGCTGCTAATTCAGTGCTACTACCACTTTCAAGATTTTTCAAAGAAAACGTAGCTGAACAGTAGCTACCAGGAAGATGACTAGCACACCTTCTGGATAGATCTACACAAGGTGAAACGCGATGAAAAGGAATCTGTTGTCTCCATCTCTGCCATGCACAATCACAGCCTAAATCCTAATCCTGTACAGAAGACTATGTGCCACGGTACCTGTTGCCTCCTTAGACCACCACCCTCTTAGCTGACACCTGAACTAGCCCGACGTGAGACTAAGGAAAGTCTCTGAAACATGGGTCATCAATGTTCAGCTTACCCCTTCTACATCTACAAAAAACTGCTCTTACCCTGATAATAAAGAAGCGGTGTGCATTCGAAGAGTAAATCTAAAAAACCCATACTAACTTTACGTCTTGTGTCGGTTCTGTCAGAACATGTTATGTTGTCCAGTAACACCCCTCAGCACAGACCATTTGCATAACCGTCCATGCTCCTAGTGTTCTCTCCTCTGTCCCTGTCCTAGTTCCCCTCTTTCAACCTAGCTAACGCTTCCCATAATATCCCCTTTGTCTGACCCCTTGTTGTCCTGGGAACCACTGATGATTGACAGGTTACAACGAGAGAGCTTTAGTCTACCCTTAATAAAACAATATGGGGGGGAGAATTATGAGAACTTCAACCGTCTTCCATAGGGCCCCTACAATTACGGGTGCCGGAGGGGCGAACACAGTGTGACAAAGTTCTGCATTTGTTTTGTTTGTTTGTCAAAAATCTTGCCCATGTTACAGGGAGGGCTTTTGTGTTGTGTATATCTGAAGATCTGGGGACCTGATCTGCCTGCGTATTGTGGTGGAAGAATGAAGCCCTGGAAACGGATACTGTATAAATGAGAAGGCAGGCCAATGTGTTGGAACCTCACGGGACCGACGGCTGAGCCAGCCTGGGAGAGATGCTGATGGGAAGTGCTGAGCTGAGGGTTGTGTGGGTGATATGTATATCGTGCAAATTACTACAAAGAGAAATGTCAACAATTAAATATTGTATTAGTATTAACTGCTTGTGTGAAGTGGCTTGGTATGGGACTAGTCATTATGCTGGTTGGGCCGCCACCACAACAATTTCTCTGTGTTGAGCAGTGTAAGATGTCTTCCGTCCGTCTCCTCCCTACTGCATACAGAAAGGGGCAGAGACATCCCTTGAGTGTCACACATCAAAATGGCCTGACACCTGATCGTTTTGGGGAATGACCAGCTCTGTGTGAACACCCCACTTCCCTACTCACAGGAGGAGGGGAGACCCTCTTCGCAACAGAGGTCCTGCCCATAACGTCTGTGTGAAGCCACGGGCCTCTGCATTCTAAGAGCTCAGGCGCTGTGTCCTTCATAATGCGCAGAGAACAATGACAGACAGTTCGGGGTTTCCGGGTCAAGTATCACCACATTCAGTGCTATCACACTACATCTGTAATCCATTTATATCTTCACAGCTACTCTTCATGGACCACTGCAGTGTCACAGCTGTACACTCATACTGTTTATGGATCGCTTTCAACTTTCATTGTGCCCACGCTGAAAAGAAAAAGCTTATGTGTTTTCTACAAACTGCTCACATAAAAAACACAGTATTTTCCTACAGCGTGAAATGCGGAATACAACCTCAATGTAGATGGATGTTCTTACTATGTTGGTGACAATCTCACGACATGAACAAAATGTGAATCGGTTGATTTATGTTATTCTATTGGTGTTGTTTCAGACCCCGATGGTCCTGACTGATAGCCTGGCTTGTGTTTTGTTAAGGTATCTGGAGAGTAGCTTCCCTCTGTCATGTCCTCGCTTTCAGCCAGCGTAAATAAGAGCAAGGCCACTGAGCAGAGAAGTATGTGGGAGGCCAAGGGGACGACAACATGACAATGTAAAGCAGATGTGTTCGTAAGGTTGTTAAATGACTTTATTGCTCTGTGAAAACCAGTAAGACAAACAGAATGAACACGAGCTAATCACTAAAGGCTAACTGGTAATTGAACTGACATGGGATCCTAAGTCAGCATTTCCTGTTGAAACCCACACGGAAGGCATTTCAAGACGCACACCCACTTTCTTGGTGATGAATGACCACTACTTATAAACCATTTTTACATTCCTGCTTCCTCTATTTGCTCATTAAATCCCACGTAACCACATTGACGTGGTTGTTGTTGTACCAAACTGTGTATGAGTCATCCGGCAGCTGACCAGGTGCTGAGGTACTTCAGCCAGGCAGTAGTAGTGAAGTGGTTGTCAGTGGTACAGGAAGGACGCAGCGTCAGACAGACAGACTGGCCCGGAGCTCGTCATCAGCCACCTCCTCCATACCTTTCTCCTCTGGACGACGGCAGGATCGTCACTTGAAGTACGGCATTCACCTGTGTGTGGCAGCTATACGCCACTATTGGTGCCTGATCCGGAATAGTAAGTATAGGCGACCTACAAGATATGTGTAGATGCATTAATAGATTCAAACGCATATGGTAAAGTAGGCCTATTGATTAGTCATGAACCCTTTGACAAGGCCTTCAGGAGACGGTCTATATGACAGCGGCCGAGCCGGCTTGGCCCCATGCTACATGCCCAGGACACCACCTGCCAGGCAAACACGACACAGTCTGTCTCAATCTGGACCGTCAGGGGAGCACCATCATGTGACCCCCCCCCCCAAACAACACACACCCTGACTCACATACACACACGCCTGTTCCTCAGACTCTTCATCCTAGTCAGAGGGGATTTTCTGCTCTACTTGTTGCTGAGGCAGCTTCATTCCTGGCTGAGCTCCAAAGAAATCCTTTTCCTCCTGCTACCTTCCTTGGTTATAGGTGTGAATGGATCAGAGTGCTTGTTCTCGGTGTGTGTGTGTGGCGTCTGATGTTTACAGGCGCGCTGTGTTGCTGCTGATGAGCGTGGCTTCTGCCTTGGCAGCTAAGATTGATGGACTAATTGACCTGAGCATAATAACTGTTTGCTTTGAGAGCTCAGGTGGGCCGTTTGTTTCACTGTCTGTCAGAGGACTTTTTTTTTTACTTCTAATCAACTGAGCGGTTGGTTGTTTCCAGGAATGAAAACAAAGTGCTCAGTTTATCTGAAGCCGTGGTGCTTGCAGATTCGCTTGTGTCAACACATAACACAGTGTTTCCCACACGCCACAGGAAAGTCCAACCCGTTGTATCGTCTCCTGTCTGTGATCCACACCGCTACACGGCAGACTCCAAACAGGGAACATGTGTGTTCTCACTGTCATAATGTTGGACATGTCATTCCTGACTGTATAACGTTAAAACGCAAGTCACCACCTTCAAACCCTAAACCACACGAGGTTGTGGGAATGACTACTAAGGGCTCTGTAAAGGAACGCCCAGAGTCGCCCCGATCCGAAATGACTCATTCATATTTATTGTCTTTGTCAACCGTGATTCAAGAGAATATAAGCCCATTTTGAAATTGAGAGATACGGCTCAGTCGGTGATCCTGCTCGGATCAGAGGAGTCTTATTGTGGCTTAAGTGTTTTATTATGGGGGGTTGAAATTAGTTGTATGCCAGTTCCAGTACATACTGTCCATTTGATTTCTGATCTAGTGAGTGGATGTTTCCCAGTTGGTATGAAGTCTGAGCTTCCCATAAATGGGATTCCCCTGATCATGGCACACAGCAAATGAGCGCCTGTGTTAGAGGTCACCACGCGTGCATTGGACGAGCTGAGGTACCATGTAGCCCCTCTGTTGAAATGGGAATGTTTATATTCCCTGGTCCAGTCATCTAGCAGTGACTAAAACGTATGATCGGATACTCCATTATTTCTTCTGGCTGGGAAAGAAACTGGATGTGGTTTGTTTTGGCCATACGTGTAGTACGTGCTAAGTGGTGGTGAAGCCGAAACACGTACATATTTGTCGACACCCTTATTGTGTCTGTTCTACCAAGAGGGCAGTGATGAAGTGATGAAGAATGAACTTATTTATTGGTAAATGAGATGAGGCTGTCCCCAGTGGCAGAACCCCGGCCTGCTGACTCCAAAGAAGGACAGCCCTCAAAGGTTCTGCACTAACTGCAGGAAAGTGAATAATGTTACTATATCTGACTCACTGCCTTCACCTCGCAGGGACGACTGCGTGTTACTAAGCTTGACTCGTTGAAAGGATATTGGCATGTGCTTTTAACCCCTTGTCCCTCTGAGGTGTCTGCTTTTGTAACAGTCTCTGCCAGTACACAGTTATGTCGTTCGGAATGAGGGAACCCCTGGCCACGTTTCAACCTCAATATTGTATTGGCTGATGTTCCTGGTAGTACAGCATCTTGACCATCTGGTTGTTCACTGTTTGCAGGATTTTCTTTACTGTTGTAGCCCTGTTGATGACCATTTACTCAGTTCTTCAGTGACACTTGAGTGGACCGGTGTCCTTTGAGTGTCCGTATTCCTTTTGAATCTGTGAAAGCACTATTATGTACTTTACTTTACTTTACCCCAAGGAGCAAGTGGCTAGGAAAAACATGGTATCATCTTGATTAGCAATGCAACCTGGAAGGCTTTGGACAAGCAACAAATCTTTTGAACATGGTACTCAGGAGGTGTGGGCCAAAACCCTATGTCTTTAAATGGTGCAGGAGACAGGGAAGATTTAGAGAGCGCATTCCTTAGATTTACAAGGATTTAGAACGGAGAAGGAGCACTGACCCTGATCCCTGGCGCAATAATACAGCAGCATGAAACCTCAGGGCTGACACAGGGGTTTGGTCCAGTGACACTGTGGCCAAATCCGGGGTAGGTCCTTAATTGGATTCAGGAAATCTGAGGGCCAGTTAATTCACCGCAATGCCTTTGTCATCCAGGAACTGCCTGACCCTCTGGCCACATGAGGCCAGGCATTGTCCTGCACCAGGAGGGACCCACAATGCACCAGCGTGAGGTCTGATGATGGGTATGAGGACTTAATTCCAATACATAACAGCAGTCATGGTACCGTTGGCTAGCACGTGGAGGTCTGTACGACCCTCCAAGGATATGCTTCCCTAGACTCCCCATCACTGACCCACCGCCAAACCGGTCATGCTGGATGATATTGAAGTCAGCATAATGTTCACCACGGCATCTCCAGTCACCACGGCACATCCAGTCACCACGGCATCTCCAGTCACCACGGCATCTCCAGTCACCACGGCGTCTCCAGACTCTTTCACACTCAGTCACATGTGCTCAGTGTGAACCTGCTCTCATCTGTGAAGAGAACAGGGCTCCAATGGCGAACCTGACAATTTTGGTGTTCTCTGGCAAATGCCAATGAAGCTGCACACTGCTGGAAACACAACCCACCTAATATGGTGCAAACACAGCCTCTTTTTTTGCAAACGTGCTGGTCGCTAGATTGGGAAGACCTGGGTTGATTTAACAAGTTGATATGCACTCCTGGTGACACTGCTGGTGGGAGATTATGGTTGTTAGGCTTAGTGATGCCTGCTGACAAAAAAATACATCTTGGGTACTTTGTTTCACTGTTTCTCTGAAGACATGGTTGTTGGTTTTTGACTCCACTGTACTTTGGTATTCCTGTGTTCCAGCCTGTCCTCCTGTTGTATATCACCCTAACTGGGTCCAGGAGAAGGGTAAGATAGTTCTGCCAATGGGTGTACTTTCGCATGTAGATATCTCACTGTTTTACACACTAGGGTAGCCGGGCTGGAGTCAACCCTGTATTTTTGGAAACAGGTAGGAAAGCTGGTTAGGGATAAGATTTGGTTGGGATGGTTTAGGTGTGTAGAAGAGAAGGGACCATTTGTTTATTTTCATTACTTACCTTCTCCGACCTTCTCTATGTTGTGTCTTTGTTTGATTTATATTTGATTTGTCTGTATGTGGGTGTTGTCTATTGTTTAGTTGTATTACTAAATGTCCCCTGAGGGATAATTGTCAGTTCTGGTTGTTGTGTCTTGTTATTTTGTTAGTCACACCCCTCAACACTTTACTATCTATCTGGAGTATATCGTTGTATTGTGTGTGCAAGCATAGGTACTTACATCTTCAACTCAAACAAGCAACACAGAGGAGGGAACGTAACACTCATCCTCTCAGGAAAACAGGAGCAACACCGCGGATGGAACGTAACACTCATCCTCTCAGGATAACAGGATTATCCTCGGTCTTGTCAAACAGTCAACCTATTCTTAAACAACAGGGGCTTATTTAAGTTTAACGGGTAAAAATACCATAATGAAAATATGAATGATACGAAAAGTCAAATATAATGTAAATATATACTTTATATTAAAATGAAACAAATGATGCATCTTCTAATTGAATGTAAAACAAATATTATTTAATTTGTTGTTTCTTACAGTCAGCCATGTTTTCTTATGATCTTTGTGGTATTGGAGAAACCAACGGTTTAGCCCTGTGATTGGGCCTCCTGGTAACCGTGGGAAACTGTAGCATTATTGCAAGTTACAAGCTTTTTGATTTCCCTTGGGGAGTATCAATGAGGAACAGGTTAGGTAAGACGCAGCTGCAGCTATATGGCCAAATATATGACTGGGTAAAATGGATCACATTACCTATATATAGTAGGTCATTAAAATTAGCAAGTCTACTAAAATAATTCCATAAAATAAGATAACAACACACATGTAACCACACACAACCACTGGCTACCATCACAGCCATTTCATACATACGTTCTTTCCACAATGACATTGCCGTGGCATCCGCATCAAGTAAGAGTTTGCTCATCTCATCTGATGCTTCGCGTCGTGTTGGTTCGGCATCGGTGCCACAAGATGAAAACTGCACCAAAGCTGGATCCCATTGTGTTAGCTCATGGAGATGCTGGGTGTTGTTTGCGAGAGCTAGTTGCCCTGCTAGGCGAGCCTGAAGCTTAGAAAAGCAGCAGGTGCTCTTGTATTAATCTCCCCCAGAAGGCAACACCGACCTCTCACCCCTCTGACAGCTCCATACGGGCGCCATGCTAATCACGGTCTCTGGCTGGCCAGCCAGACAACCAGACACATGGCACAGCCTGCCATAGATGTGCCAGCGGGCAGCCTGTGTTTGGCCACAACACTCCTTTTCACGGTATACCGGAATATCCCAGCATCATGTGCCTAGTTCCAAATTGTCCACTTCTAATTGAATTGAACTTCATCAGGGTTTTTTTTCCCCCTGCAAAATGTCCCATCAAATGTATCTTTTCAAAGGCAGCTGTCTGTCTGGAGAGCAGGAGGAGAGAGATCCAGCTGTCTTCCCCTTTTCACAGAGCATCTGTGCTCATATGACTTGATGACGTGTTGGGGAGGGAGAGATGAAAATCCCCTCCTGAAGCCCCATTATCAACCACACACACACACACACACACTGACCCACACTCACATGTGTCCAATCGAGACAAGTAGTATTTGAGGCAGTCACGTGATTTCCCCACGGTGAACCCATTGGCTCTGTTGGATGCCCCCGGTATTGTTAACCTCCGCGGCGCTATTCATCGAGGCCAGCCTCGGCCCGATCCAGGCCACACTCACTGGCTGGCCCTTTCCCACAACCTCCAGGCACCTTGAAGGAAGTCATCCGTGGCTAACTGTGCTCCTTAATCAAAGGCTGAATGTAGAAGTTGTCCCGAAGGTTGGCTGCTGCAAGCGCAGCATTAGCAAAGCACATGCTCTCTTTTCACCAAGAAACAATGGCGCCCATTGTCTTGGTGCAGAACTGTCCGTTTTGATTTAGAAGGGCTTTCGGCCGCAGATAGACAATGCCAGGGAAATATTCTGGGTACTCCGGTTCACTATTGGGACAGGACTTCACTACATCCGAGGAGCAAAAAGAGCTCTTTGTTTGGGTACCCAAAAAAGAAACATTAAAAACTTTTCTTGACGATATCTTTCTACGAATGACATTTATCAATGACCAAATGTCATTCATGGCCTTTTTTATATAAAACAGATTAGACAAAATGCTACAAAATGCTACATCATGACAATGATTGATTGTCATGAATCTGATAGCATCGATGTGGTTATGGGCTCCAGGATACTTGCCTTACGTACATTCAATTCTAGAGACAAGAATTTGTAGCTTCAACTGTTTTGCTCAAGCATTTTGTTCAACCCTAGAGCTCTAGTTGGTTTTGTTAATATAATTAACCCAACTCTGAGCTACTAATCATCTTTTGTTCAACCCTAGAGCTCTAGTTAATATATTAAGAGCTGTTTGTCATCTCTGAAAAGTGCTTTGTTAAGTCCATTGTTTATCCACTAAGATGCTGTTTTTCTCATAACATTCACATCCTGACTTTTCACATTTCCTCTGACTAGAAGTCACGTTTTACTTTTTCAAAAAACCAACTGTCTAGATGGCATAAAATATATACCTGTATATATATGTTTTGTTTACATGTATGGTCTGCATGTTTCTTCCTTTAAATGTTCTCCCTTTTTATTGCACCGGTTTAGACTCCCATTTACTACGCCATAACGGTTGTCTTTCAAGCGTCTGACACGTAAAAGCAAAAAAAGAGGGGCAGCTTTTAAAGTGAGAACATAAAACTTGGTCAGACATGGTTTCCTTTCTCTGCGTGATTAGGCTCCGTATCAGACTGTTTAAGAGGAGCATTTTAAAGGGAGCTTTAGGGGCTTTAAGATGTGTGTGTGTGTGTGCTGGAGTAGTGGCTTCTCATTCTTCTTTTTCTTCAGGGGTTGCCATTATCATTCAAATGAAGGCAATCTATCAAGGGTCCGTATAGCTCTTTTCAGGGCAGGATAAAGGCTGCGCTGTACCCAGACCTGTCCGTGGGTTGCGCAGACATGGGACACAACAGATGTGTTAAGCACACTGAACCCTTGCACAAAAGTTCAGAAGGGGGACTTCGGCATTCTACAGCAGGTTTATGCTAATTGTTGAATGGAGCTGGTCAAAGCCGGTTTATCCCGGAGAACTTTGATGAGGACGTCCGCCTCCTCGGCACGTCACAAAGCAAAGACCGTGTTTCTCTTCCCTCCATTTTCAGGAGTTTGAAGCTCACTAACAAAAGGCCAAGCATGGCCCGTTTGACTCGTTGGAAGGCTGTGTTTCAGGGGGGACATTAAGTTGAGGTATAAACTATGTCACCTTCAGTGGTAGTGTCCGGTTGGTTTTATCTATTCAAACTTTTGGCCTCCTACAGAATCTTCCTACAATCGACAGACTTCTCTCCTCGTGTAACAGTATACTGACCTGTTGTGGACTGGCACAGGTTTACCACGGCGCTACATACAGCCTGAAGACACGTGACTCCCGAAGCCCCAGTCTACTTCCAATTGTGTCACCGTCTCCTGTAGATACCAAGGATCTATACAGCACAAACGGGACCGCAGCTCGTGGACACAATGAAAATCCAACTGCAGTGAACAAAACTCCCGGTCAGTTTGAATCTTTTTATGGCCCTCTTGTTTTCATATCAAGACGTTAAAGCAACGTGACCTAGAAATATAACCTGTTTTTGAGAAAGAATTGGGTTTTATCTTCTATGTCCCATCAGAGGCACTGAAAGGGGAGGAGCGACCGTCAGCAGGCAGCATCCAACCCCGGGGTAAACAAAGGGAGCTTGGCGTGGACAGCCCAGGGCCAGCCATCTGCCGGGACCGGAGTGAAGCCTCATTGTCAGCCATTGCGGAATGTGCAGCCAGATTGATGAGTGCCCGGCTGGGTGATTCCTTCAGGGCCTTCTGAGAAAGCAGGCAACGGAGAGAGAGCACCATGCACCAGCCACCCCCCCAGTCCCTGTTTACACACATCTCCACCAGCCTCAGGGCCTCGCCAGGGAGGCTTGTATGTGCTCTGCAAACCTCTGAGATACTCCCTTTTTTTTTTTTTTAAGTCAACGGGATGTTTCGTGAAACCATTGTTCTCAGTCCTCACAACAAACAGAAGTTCCACGTGAGTGGGACACTGTGGACATACCTTGGGAGATTAAGCAGACGCTTTTATGGTCTTTTTTTTTCTACACAGCGTAAGACCCATTAAGATGCCGATTTATCAAACTTAACAGATGGAAAGTATTTAAAGAGAATTAATCCTCTTTCATGTAGAATTGTTGAACACATCATACGTTGGAAAGTTAATTCCTCGTCATACACCCTGTTAATGCCTTACAACAGATCTTTTCAGCCGAGGACATTCTCTGAGATTAGTTTCTTTGGTCAGTGGGGAGAGACCGTATGACTTTCCACTGAATGCCAGAAGAGAGGGAACTCGAGACTTGCAACCGGTGGACGGTAGGCTGGAGTCCTGCAGTGTGGCGGATAATGTGGTCATGCTTTGGTCACCGACCCCTGACCCACCCAGCAGGTGTGTGTGGCCAGTCTTTAGTGAGAGGTCACCCCTTTGGCCCCTCCTTTCTTAGTGTGGGTGGGTCCATTGTGGGGGGGGGGGGCTGGACAGGACAGATGTTGTATGTGAAACCCCCAGGGAAAGTGTGCCGCCACTGAAGGGAGGTCGGAACAATAGGGTTGGTGACACAGACAGCCACACAACACTGGCCCCCGGTTTCCATGGCAGCTTGTTGCTCTGGCGGTAGCACTAAGACCCGTCTGTTCACTGTGACATGCAACATGACCTGAGATCTGGGATACCCAACAACAAAATATGTCTTTATTTCCGCTATTACGCGATCTGGCAGAATTCTGCTCAGACTCCTGCAGTATTTCTCTGCTAAATATCTCATTCAGGGCACTTGATGGCCTTAGCGCCTACAATGATTTTGTAAAGTCAATATGATGAACCCAATCGCAACACTTCATTCATGGCCTTGTTGCAGCCATATGCCTTTATTATCTAACTCACCATCTGTTCGCATATGACCACCGGGATTAGACATTCACTACATATTTACACAAAACCAGAATCTAGGTTGCAAAATAGGGTTGACTGTGCATGACTGTTGGCCTTTCCAGTACGTGGGAGGATGAAAGAAAAACGGTCGCATTTCAACCCTTGACAAACCGTTCCCCCGGCCAGTGAGAGAGTCAATGGCCCGGCCCCCAATGTTTGTAAAGAGCCTCAGAATAGGAGTACTGATTTACAATGCCTGCCGCCTCTTAGATCATCAAGGAATATATCACATGGACAAGGGCTTCTGCCAAGGGCTTCTGATCCTAGATCCTTCCGTGAAGTTCCAGAAGACCCAGGGCGTGTAGTCGTGTCGGAGGAATGCAGTGTCTGTCTGTGTCTGGGGACCAATCCGACATGCATTAGCCGGCCCGCCGGGGAGCAGCCTTGTTGTTCTGTCTGTTTACTGCACTGGAGTGGTCTGCTTTGAAGAAATGGCTGCTGTCGAGGAATGTGACACACTGCAACTCTCTTTGATCCAGCCACGGCTCAAATCCGCACTCGGTACACGGCAAATGTGCAGTAAAGTAAATCAGTCTCTTCAGCGCCTTAGCCAGGGACACATCTTCTCCGTTGAGGAGTTGTGCGGAAAGCCCTCACGCGCGACGCCTCGCTATTAAACTAAGTGTCAATGCAAACCAGTTGGTCTCGGTAGGTCTTGTCTAGAGTTTGTTTCCCCGCCACTGAGGGGTGGATTTGCTTTCATGTCGAGAGTCACATGAGACAGGGTTGCGGCACAGACTTTCACAAAGCATCAATAGTTGAATTCTGAACTATTTTGGGGGATAACAAATGTTTGTACTTCTCTAAGTGACACAGGATCATTTTTCATTCAAATGTATATGGGCTGTGTCTGTGGGATGACCTTGAATTTTCTTTTCTGTTTTAGTTAGAATCAGGCATTTTAACTCCTTCCTGTAAGATATGCACTAACAATGCTTGGTGAATATATTATGGAGAACAGGCAACCCCAAATGGTCATCGTGCCGGAACTGAGAAGTCCTTTGGAAGCATTTCTAAAAGAAGCTGCTGTGAGCTTTTTATTTCCCTCTAACATGACCTTGTCTATTAAACACCATTGTTCATTTAGCTCGGGGTCCCTGCTTTGCCACAAAGAGCAGGACAATGTTCCAGGGGTAAACGCTGGGAGCTGTCAATCCTATGATGCATGACATTTGTATAATAACACTGGGTTCCCAGCCTTGTGTCAAAGTGGCCACGGGAGAAGAGGAGAAGTTTTTAAACACAGCCATCATGAAGGAAGCGCAGGTCAAAACCCCCCACATAGCAGCTAAGGCTCAAACATCAATACTTAAAAAAAAACATGTTTTGCCCAAAAGGCCATGGCAGCCATTTTCCATTGATAAGAAATGGCTACAGCTGCTGGTTTTGCTCCAGACACCAAAGGGCATCCTGTAAGGCTAATTTCTATAAACGACAATCAAAACAAACATTGGACAGCAGTCTCTCAGCATAGGGACTTAAAAAAAAAAAGAAGCAATTTCAGTACCTAGGTTTCTAGTCAAACGTTAACATTTTCTATCACAAGCACAGACCTCGTCTGGGTTTCAGTTCTTATTTCTGAGATAGGATCATCGCTAGACACAGACCAACTGACAACCGGTTCTCTGAGGTTTTTCTTTCCTGTCATGTCTTCTCTCTCTCCTTCTCTCTCTTCTCCTCTCTCAGACGCAACAGTTGGTTATTTGTTGCACAGTGTAGTTTGGGGGTTGTAAATCAATGGATATTGCAGGTTATTTTTAGGGATTTTAAACCACCTAAATGAAATTCTACGGAAAGAAGTAACCTGGGCAGCCCCAGAGCCAAGGGGACGTCAGTCAGTGGCGGCGTTGTCATCCATCCTCGTCTCTGTGATTTTCAGCAAGCCACGTAAAAACCTGGAAACCTCATTTATATTGTGAGCAGAGGTTCGGTCCGGGAACACCCCTTCCTCTACCCTCCACTATCTCCTCCCGAGGAGCATGAATAAAGGGTCATCCTCTCCTGACATCCCTTTGTGTCCGTACAAATGGAAAATATGCATATCCACTGTTTCTTCCTGGGCAGACAATGCTCATCCTGGAACTCTTGGAGGTCCAAGCCAAGGAATGCCTGATGTGGACCTTGCTCACTTTGGGAGCTTTGACCCCTGCTGAGAGATCATGTGGTCACGGTCACATCTGCAGGAAGACTCCTGATTATAATTAGACCTTTGTGGTCTGCATTGGCTCCTCTTGTGATTTTTCCCCCCACTTCCTCCTCATTGTGGACATAGGCCCGTTCCATGGGTTTTCATAGTGTGAATCTCATTTGACATGTTTCTAGTATTTTCTAGCGTGTGCTTGTATTCAAAGAGTTACCAAAGCGAGCCCTTACCGAAGTTGTGTTGAAGGAGTCTGTGTCCTTTCATGTGTTCCGTTTTGTTTACAAGTGGATTTCCCACCATTGTATACTGTAAAGGCGTTTTCTGGAAAGCATCAAGATATTTGTTTATTATCTACTGAAGCCGCGGCTAAAGATGTCTGTTTAGAGTTTTATACTATCTGTTTAGAGAGATATATTTGTTTATAAGTGTTTTATGCTGGAGAGACTATATTTAGCTGGTAGGAATGATCCTTTGAGGGGGAAAAAAATGTATCATTCATCATCATCAGGAACATGATTGTTTGCCTAATATAAATCATGCAGATACCGTTGGCAAATCGTTCAGAAAACAAAAACATGTCAAAGAACAACACAATTGTCCACCCACTGAACGCATGAACTGAAGTGATTGGTAACAAAATACACTTACAAAAAAGAAGGGGGAAGAAAGAAAATGTAACAATATTTGAGGAAATAATTTCTTGAAATAAGGGAAATCATTTTCCAATAAAACAATACAAATTATTTGTTATTTAAGGAATATTTTCTAAAACCAAGCAGTATTATCTAATACAACTTTAGCTTGTTATTATTTCAAGGACTGTTAGATTTTTAACCTGAAAACAGGATAAATATACTTGACAAGGCATATCGTTTTTGCAGTGTAGACCACACAACTTTGGCAGACAACTTAAAAACATCTAAAGCGACAACATATTTGTAATTCTGATCAATTCAGACTGTTAATGGTGTTTAAGGGATTGCTACTGGTTTTGCTATCATCTGGTTTTATTGTCTATTACACACAAATCAGAATATGAGATTTAGCTGACTACATTTCAGTCATTCAGCAGATGCCAACATACAAGAACGATTACGGTTTAGGCTTTCTGCCATCTATCTCCTGGTCTCGGCATGTATGACATACATTACACACATTACATACATTACATACATAAAATACATGACATACTTGACATACATGATATACATTAAATACATGACATATATGACATACATTACATTCATGATATATATATATATATGTTGTGTATGTAATGTAATGACATACATTACACCAGCACTGAGCATTGGTGTGCTATTTAGCCTGCTCATTAGAAAGCACATTCTTGATTGACTTTACATATGCATCGTTGGCTGTGAATGCAGTTTTCACTAGCTAGGCCTTTAGTGTTGTTCTACCCTCCCGCTGAAGAGGAGGGTAGAACAGTAAGTCAGGCTGGATCCCTGAACCTCTATGGTGTAAAACACACTCTATCACTTTGGGTTAGCTACACTTACGCTAACATTGTGTCTTTGGACTCTAAAGAACATTGTAACGCAGGATCTCAATGGTGTAATTCACACTGTAACACTGGTCCTCTACAGTGTAAATTCCATTGTTATGCAGAACCTCTACCGTGTAAATCACATCATAACAACAATCCTTTGGAGTGTAAATCACACCGTAACATTGATCCTCTCGAGTGAAAATCACACTCTAACACAGAGCCTCTACAATGTAAATCACACTGTAAGGTGAAACCAAAACATTGTAAATTACACGGTTAAGCTGATCCTCTACAGTGTAAATCCTACTTAACACTGCAGTGAAAATCTTACTGTAACTCTAAATCTGTAAAGGGTAAATCCCATTGTATTGGGCAGTGTAACACTAAACTTCTTCAGTGTACATCATGCCAGATCAAGCAGATCCGTCAAATGCATTGCATTGAAGCAGACTTCATACATTGTCCATGCAGAACGTATTTTACGTTTGTGTTGCTGCAATAGGCTCCAATGTGTTGGGAGTACCTCATCGTTCAATGTTTTTGAACTCTCGCGTTGCTTTACATTCAAGTGGAAGTATGACCTGGAAGTTCAAAAAAGACACAAAGATGTAAAAAAAAAAACGTTTTACAATTGAGGTGGCGAGATGCATTTCAATATCTGCATATTATACCAAGTAGCAACAAAAAAAATCCAGATAGCTAGCTAACTACAATATCATGTGTTTCCTATTGGCTATTTCAAAATAGCCACCACATTGTTTTTTACTGTCCAGCAAAACATTTCACATTCAGCTGACCAGGTCACAAATCTAATACTAAGACGTGTCACAGAAGCAATCTGCAGACTTTGATGTAGTTGGTTATGGAACTGGGAGAAAAGCTGAAATGCCCTTCACCATGTCGCAACCTCTGCAGTGAGGATCACACTGTAACACCAGACCTCTCTCGTGTAGCCCCTTCCCTGGGTAACGTTGTTAAGAGAAATGAAATGATGGCGCGGTGAAAGACTCGGTGTAAGACTCTCGCCTCTGAAACCTGAGCGGGCACATGTTTGTGTGGGTGTGGCCAACGAGCGGTATGTAACAGGAAGTGAGCACCTGATGACCCACTGTCCTCCCAGCTTCCTCTCCCAGCTTCCTGGGTGGGACAGTTGGAGATCCTGGAGCAATCACATGTATCTACTGTTCTCATTGCCATTGTCTCCAATGATGCTGGCCATAAACTCTTTCTCTGTGCCAGGAAGGTGTCTAGTGTTGGACGCTGGGACTGAGAGATAACATTTATTGCCTGGCTGGAGTAGAAAGGAGGGAAATCTGTCAGTTTGTTTCATTTGGGTTTCTGCCATGGGAGATAGAAATTGTTTGTTTTAAAGACGGAAATGAAAAGCAATCCCTAAAACACGTAAAATGAGTGAAAACAATTAATAAATCAATCCTCTGTCTAAACCCTAACAACAATTTGGCAAGTAATTTTAACATGTTCCGTTATTAGAATCGCTGTAGAACTGGCGAGTCCACAGAGATCAGGCCTGGGTAAGAATTAAAGTAAAAGTATTTTATAATCATGCACAAAATACACAAAATAACAGTATCGTTCTGAGCAATGAAAATCTTATGCTCGAAAATCTTATGCTTGAGTAATCTATCACAGAATAAGGTTTCAAACTAACAGAATACATTCACAGTCATGTGAAATAATTAGGACACAAGTATTTAAATATTACAGAATGTACATGGTGTATTCAGAAAACCTATACATCACCTGATAATATTTAATTGAATTTGGCATTACAACAGCTTTTGTTGTCATATCACACTGTAAAACATTCTGCGTCAGACCATTTTGAAACACTTATGTACAACTGGATTTGTGTATGTTCCCATAAACAGGAGCGGCATTGAAAAGGACACAAGGCTTGCATTTTCACCAGTGGATTTTCTGACTGTGATAGAAGCCCCCTCTAGTTTTAACCCCCCCAGGAAACGTATGCACCAGTGCAAGGAAGGGAAGTGTACATCGCTGCTGAACAGATCAGGGTTTATGTTGGGGCCGCCTCAGAAGAGAGCAGCTTGGTGATCGTTGCGTTGGTGGGTTTCAACTCCCTGTGTCATTAAATTAGTCACTTTTTCCACACGATAATTCCAAAGCAAACAGATTGATTCCACTGTTATTGACAGAGCACAGGATGTGCCTCTGTTCTGCTAGACATCAGAGTCATGTTTTGATCTAGCCCACTGACATTCCACAGTAATGGTTCATTATAATGACATTAACCTAGAAGTTGATCAATTCAACCCTATCTGGTTAGAAAAACACACAAGTCAAGTTTCTTAAAGTTCGTGCATTTAAAAAAGTAGGTCAATGTTCCCCGGGCTTGTAAGACTGAGTAAGTTAAAAGAAAATACCAATTCATATAATAATATATGCCGGCCAGCCACATTTTGTCACTGAATAGGGCACGGTAAACACATAAGAATTCTGGTCTTCCACAATGTCTAAACAGAATGTGTATGCCGCCAAAATTGTAGTAAACATTCGAATGCATAAAAAGAGACATAACATCATAACAGAGGCATAATCATAATCAGATTATTTTCAGAAAGAAAACTTCTGAAAGAAACATTAGAAGACGTGATTACATTTTGGAGGTAACATTATCTTTGTGTGTGTGGGTATGTTTTTATACATCACATTCACATATTTTAGTGCAGCCTGTGACATGCAGTTTAAACGTTGAGTGCTTCTTCTGACAGCTTAATTCAATAGCAAATAATTGCCTGGATAATTACAAAAATGGCAATGTTTGTATGCAAAATGTTTTAAAGTCCCAAAGAGGCAGTGACCAGATACACTCTATGTAGCCTACGTGCATTTTAAAAAACACATCCACCAGACCGATAGAAAAAACTGAATGCCTTGTCATCCCAGATTGGTCTCTGATATCTATTGTGTGTTTGGTCTTTTATTGGAGTCCTGCTGTGGCTCTTTCAATCGATAACATGATTTAGACACACAAGTATGTAAAAGAAAACACCCCATGAAGACTGAACCATGAAGTCCATAGAGCTTTCCATAGACCTCCAAGAATGTGTTTAAGCATAGACCTCGTAGCATAGATCTTGCTAAACACATTGAAAGTGCCCAGGAGCACAGTTGCCCCAATATTGAGAAATGGAAGAAGTTTGGAATCACCAAGACTCTCCCAACAGCTGCCCATCCAGGTCAGAAGACCCCAGGAAGGGAGGTGACCAGGAACCCGATGGCCACTCAAACAGAGCTTCTATGCAGAGATGGGAGAACCTTCCAGAAGGACAATGCTTGCAGCAGCACTCCATCAATCAGGCCTTTATGGTGGGGTGGGTAGACGGAAGCCAACCCTGAGTAAAAGTCATAGGAAATGCCGCCTGGAGGATTCTAGGACAGTGTGGGAAAATCATTTCTGCTCAGATGAGTGCAGAATATAACTGGTAGTATGGTATGGAGAAGATATTCATTTGTGTCGATAACAGGATGGAGATTTGGTTTCAAGCAAGTTTTCTCCCAGAAAATACACAATCGTCACTTCTGCTGGGATTAAGAGTCAGTGCAGAAAGGTTGTCGTCCCTTTACGATGAGATGAACTGACTGTTGGAACTTAACATTTGGGAAATGTTTTGTTGAACACTTGGTATATCTCTCCATCTGGAAATCTTTATCTCTCTTATTATTCTCTCTTCTGTGTAAACACGTTTACAGTTTTATGACTGAGGAACACTGCGGATTGGTATTAGCTTCCTGTTCCCTAGGGCATTAAAAAACCCAGAAGCCCCTCATTGTGTTTACTTTCAATCACAGTGGTCTCAGAGACTCTCCCTCCTGATAAAAGGATTTACTGTTGGATTTAACGTAGCTTAGAATGGGGGGACTTTTTTGCGCTTTTGGTATTTCCTATACTGTATACATTGCAAGTTTGTCTCACAATAGACTCTGAGCTGTTCTTCTGGGGAAACATACAGTAACATTGCCTTGAGGGGCGATCTGCTGCCGTTTCTCTGCGGACTCCCTTGAGAATGATTCGAGAGACAAACACACTCATGAAAACGCCTTCTCTTTCTGTCAGTGTCAGTGCCAGAAAACAAACTCTCTCGGCATGAAGCACACGTCACAGGCTACTGCTTTACTCATACTGAAAGCATCACACCTGACACTGAGGTTAGTCGGCAAGGCCTCATACCCTCATGCCTCACGCTGCCCAGACAACCAGGCCTTCACCTTTTTTCCCTTTATCCACACGACGGGCTATGTTCATTGTGCTGGTAAACGCCGACCACGCCATTGACAATCTGTTCTTAGAGCCCATTCTGAAACAGTTTCCTCGGCCACGACAATGGGATCCCGACCTGGGTGTGGTCCCATCCTTTCATCTCCATTGTGCTCTTTCCCTTCACTATTCGCTGAAGGAACACGATATTGTTTCTTTCTTCTCCTCCTATTCTCCACTTGTAACCCTCTGTATGCACTTCCATTAATCGAAGGAAATGTATCAAACAAACCCACCCTTTGATCGTCAAGTACCCAACAGAATAATATTGTGTACTAGGCCGATCGCCGGGCCAAACCATTTCTCCTGTCATCGATGGTGTTATTAAGTGCTACTGATGCTTAAGTGAGCCATGGGAGAGTTCTGTGAATTGGGGACATGGGGTCATTCACTGATAAAGAGGTCAGCGTGTGTCTTCTTTGCATTAGCATGTTTCATGGATGGCTACATTCAGTGTTTGTTTGGGTATCTGGGGAAAACGTGCTTGTTATCAGAATGTGTTTAAATTTTATGGTAACAACACCATACTGCACCCATATAACTAAGCCAGTGGTCTTACATTTCGCCCAAAATGCAGACACAATTTTAGAACACTGCACCTCCTCCTTAAGAAAACACTATTGTCATGTGGCAGCTCCTCATCGCTAGAGTTCCTTTCCCTCGGTTCGAAGAGTGATTGACAGCCCCCCAAGCCCCCCCCCCCCCCCCCCCCC
>JACXGK010001381.1:0-24337 GCA_016801125.1 Novumbra hubbsi | reverse complement strand
GCTTTGTGTGCCGATCACTGCGCCGTTCCCAGGGTCGCGTCTCCCTCCCTGGGGAGAGACTCGCATAGCGGCGCGGGTCCCCTTCGCATCGTCATTACTCCCCCCGATGTGCCCCAGAATAGGTCAGGGAGATGAGATAACATTGTGTGTCGAGGAACAGCAGGTGAGAAGCTCAACAGGGCGTTATTAGGTATCTGGGTCCCAGGGTGTAGCGTTGCCGCCGGCCTCAGGGGTTTAGCCTGACCATCTGCCGCGCAGAGTCCCTCCCGCCCGGGGCCCCAGCCGAGGTGCCGGTGCAACAGGGGATCCTCTCAGGGCACCGGTCGGCCTTTGGTTTCTCTTGCCTCATCCCAGCCGTTTCGTTTTAGAGTAAACAGCCAAGTGACGATGAATGAGCTTTCAGAAGGTCTGTAGTACCGTCTGAGCGGCTGTGTAACGCATCCAAGTGGGACAGACCGAACCGCGGGAGTTAGCCCCGGCTGTGGTCGTCAGAGCTGACCCGTAGAACACAAAGCATGACCGCCACGTCATAGTCAGAGGATATGTGGCCCAAATGATATGGGCTTCTTTAGGTTCGGAGATTTAGCGTTCCTAGTCGGCCCACCGGACCATCAGTCACCGACAGCACACCCCAGGGACGCTGTAGTGACAGCCATGTTGAATGGTTCGCACGTGACGGCTGTGAGTTGATAGCGGGTACGACCCGTACCTTGACTCTGACCTGTGCATCCTTTTGATCTGAGATCCTGGGGTAACATCACCGGTGGCCGTCCGTCCATTCTGACAGGCCGACACGGCAGAACCAAGGAATATTGAATTAGGACCTGCGTTGGAAAGCAGAAGGCGATGTGGTGAAGAAGAGGAGCCGGAGGCCCCCCATCAATTACCTGCAGGCTGGTTATATTATGTTCTCCCTCTGAAAGCCTCGGAAAGGTGACTGGAATTCACAACTTTTACTATAATGACCAACAAAAAAAAACATCTGAGAAAGCAATATAATCAGCGTGCATATTGCATGTCTATTGACCCCTCCATATGGCTTCAAGAGTGATGCTGTTTGCAACTCAAGCCAATTGAAAAACTGAATCCAGAGATGACTTATGTGCTATGGCTATCGCACTGTTGATGAAATGAGAGAGGGGCTAGCTCCATCTGCAAAATCCATTACAATCAGTTAGGGAGTAGACCTCACGCTTCTCAAAATACGCTGCTGTTGTTGGTGCGAGAAACCAGAAGCCTGACCCGCACCTCTGACCCCCCAGCCCCACATGTCCTGACGTGCAAATTATCAGCACATTAACTACTTTCACTGGAACCAAACATCCTCCGCACACCCTTTATGTTTCACAGAAACAACCTCCGCACACCCAGAAGGAGGGTGTAATATGTAACATGCTGATGCTTGTGAGCGCTTACTTGACTGACACCCTTGCCTTTCCAAAAGGAAGTTGTCAGATGCTAATATGGTCGACTGGATCCAGGACAGTGGACGTCCTTGTCCACGTTAAAGGTTCTGATGCGTTGTCCAGATGTGGAGACTGACCCGGCGCTGACCCACAGCCGAGCTCACAGTGTCCCAGGAGACAACGGAACAGGACCATTTACTCCTCTTCGGGCAACAGAGGAGTGTGCAGACAGACATAAGCAAAGACAAAACTGCTTGTGAATTTTGTACATTTAGTACATTTTGAGAAAACAAAAGTCTGACACCAAACAACAAAAATAACAAAGAATAGCACACATGAAAGTCCATATGAGTAGTAGATTGTCCTCTATATGATTACAAATACATGTGGACAGTCCTCTAAAAACAACCCTTAACATATAATCCTACACAAACCACAAGAGCATCCTATGAAGACATTATCCTCCTCCTACGTGCACTCAGAACCCCAGTGGAGCTCGGCTCTGTGCTGACTGCTAGCAGAGGGAAAAATGCCAGGTGGTCTGGAGCCAGGCTTCAGGCCCCATACTTCAGGCTCCTGGCTTCAGGCTTCAGGCCCCATACTTCAGGCTCCAGGTTCCAGGCTCCAGGCTCCAGGTTCTAGGCTCCAGGCTCCAGGCTCCAGGCTCCAGGTTCCAGGCTCCAGGCTCCAGGCGCCAGGCTCCAGGCTCCAGGTTCTAGGCTCCAGGCTCCAGGCTCCAGGCTCCAGGTTCCAGGTTCCAGGCTCCAGGTTCCAGGCTCCAGGCTCCAGGCTCCAGGCTCTAAGCTCCAGGTTCCAGGCTCCATTACATTACACTAACTATCCCGGCTTTGCTCCCATCTGTTAAAACCATCAAGCCGTGTCCTGCCGGCAAATAGATGCTGCTTGCAAACATGTCCAAACGAGGGCCCAGTGCAGCAGTTTTGACCCCTACCGCCCCGCTGGGCCACCATAAGGCCATTGTTTTCCTTTCCGACATAAATTCACTAAGATGATCCTCTGAACCAACATCCCTGCTGCTGAACTGACATGTCAGAGATCCTGTGTGCACGCTCCATGACACTGAGTAAACACGGAAATGTGCAGGGCAGTGGGCCGTTAAGTGGCAGACAGTGGGGGCGTTGCAGTGGGCGAATTCGGTCCGGCAAACGCCAGGCAGTGATGGGACATGGGGCTGTGGTCACATGCCGCCAGTTTACGGACCATTTAATTTTAACGTCCTCAGCAGTGCTCCGCTGTACCTTTTGGGACTTCTTCCAACTGTTAAGTGTCGTGCTCTTCAGCAGAGCTTGGAGATGGGCAGAGACAGGACACCCCGGCAGTAATCCCACCCAAGCAAGTATTCCCATTGGAACGGCCCCAACGTATAGAGACTGTACCAGTAGACCCTGTTGTTTGGTTATGTGGGGCTTGCAGATACATTCTGGGGCGGTTCTGGAGGGGGGGGGGGGGCCGTGCCCTCTCCTAAAATGTGGAGTCTGAAATAACTATTACATCATAATGTTCAATGTAACTGGCCTCCCTAACAGTACAACTGGTCCCAGCTTTGCCCCCCCCCGGTTGATATGGTTTACAACCGCCACTGGATACATTACACTCAAAATCTTAGATGCTTCAAAAACACTTTTACCGAACAGTAAGGACTTAAATAACCAGACTACCAACGCCACTGATCATTTGCCATTTTCTCCCATTTACACTATAACGAGAATGTATCCCTGATGCCAATCTGTCATCAAGACTCATTTTCCGAAATGAAGCGATTTTAGTGTAAAAATGGCATAACAGTTGTGATAACCGTGAGCACAATTATATCATTCTGAACACTGGCAAACCATTGTGAGAAATACTTCATCACAGACCGCTTAACTGCCAGGTCATAAAGGGAACAGATATGCTTTGAAGTGCTGCCGGTGACTGCTCTTAGGTTATTCTCGTTAAGTCAATAACTGCTTGATAACATTGTCGTGTTCAACCACCTGAATTCCCTGGAGCAGATAACAGATCAGATAACCTCCACTCTTACCATTTGATGTCTTTCACCACAAATGTCTTTTTTATAAAAGCCCCTATAAGAAATCTATAAAATGTTTCCATCTTGCTTTGCACAAAACATTGCAAATGTCACTGGGTTCAATCAGTTTTTGGGGAAAGAAGCATTAACAGGCGTTGGGTTCCACACCATGACTACCCTCGCGTCCTTTGATCTCCTGTCATTTTAGGACCCATAGTCATCGGAGACGCTGGTGTTTATGATTCATAATAAAACCCCTACAATAAAGTCTCTTCAGTGCCAAACAGGATTCCAAATGAAAACTAGGCTTGGATGACCCTCCTCTGAACTGGCTGCCTTAGAGAATAATCAAAATTAAACAACAATTCGATGGGCACTAATATGTAACGTCTATTTTAATATCAGTTTCATTTTTAAACTTGACATCCATATCATGTAAAATTTTAAAACATGGAAACTCATTGACTCATTTTGTTTCCATATTGTTTTCTTGAACTTTTGTTCAGTTCTTATTTCAGCCACCGTAGATTTATCTAGGAAGGAAGCTAAAAAGTGACATGGCTAACCATCTGCTATGATTCAGTGACGTATATGATGACATGTATACGGGATAAAAGCTACTTTAAACGCGATTCATGGAAACCCAACAATGTCCAGGGGTTCCACAGAAGATGGTGCAAAATGGTGGATCAGATGTTAAACAAGGCTGCCTTTTTTTTGCAACATCCAAGTAACTCCTTTTGGTAGGTCAGTTGCTTGCTCAATCATGACTGTTGGCTGGTAAATGCACTGCCTTTCCACTGGTTACGTACCACTATACTTCTTGGTTGAGCAAGTACTGATCAGAAGAGCTTGGTAATGGACACATATCTCAGTTGTCTTCTACGCTAAATCTGCTGGAGACTTGTAGCTATGAGGTAATGACAAAATTGTGAACTGGACCCTCTTGACCCTTCTCAACTTGGATTTATGAGCAGCCTGCCCTCTAAGGGGACTTGGGCAAATAAACCGTGTCTGACTGGAAGAGGAGGAAGGTTCATATTTTCCTGTGGCGTCTTGCTTTCCTTTCCCTGGGGTATCTGAGGGGAACTGAGGTTTGAGCAAATAAGTGGTGAGCAGACTACAAGGCGGTGGCCCAGATAGCCTAATGAGTAGCGCCTCTGCCATCCCTGCGAGAGACTGGGGTTTGCTTCCCGATGGTGCTTTTTCTGAAAAAAAAGAATATATATATGTTTTGAAACGTTACTACCACTTACCGTGTTTACTGTCATGCACCAATTCAACACAGCAAATTCCTTGACAAAAAAGTTGATTCTTATGGGTTAGGGCTTCTATTGGCATCCAACCCTCTTGGGAATTATGCCTAGCTAACATAGTCACTTCACCAATGTGATAGGAAAAAACACCCAACTCCACAGCCTAGCAAGGCTAGACTCACATCAGCCTCAGGGCCCTCTGTGTCACAGCCATATGGTCCATTATCCATATTCACACAGGCACTGGGACAGTGGCCCTCTGCATATTTATGGAAATGCGGACGCCAAGGCACTCCAGGCCACAGAGTAGGCTGAAGCCTGGCGTTGGGGAGGGGCTGAGGGGCTTGTCCTCCGTCATTCCCATGCACTGGCTCCCGAAAACAGGGCCACATGCTAATGTCTCAGCTGACACACAAATGCCATGTGAAGAAATTGAGTCCCATCGCATGTCTGCTTGGCTGTTTGGGTCTGGAGCTCAGACTGTTGGACATACAGGGTGATAGGAAAAACACGTTTCATACCAAAGAACGAGCTGAAAAACAAACAGGTATTTAATATTTCCAAGCAAGGACTTGTGTACTTTCTTTGGTTTTGTTTGAAACGTGAAGAGCGATGCTATTTTCAGCATCTTTCAGACCAACCAAAATTAGGGGGAAAATGTTTGTGGATATTTTTCTTAAACTTGGCACTCTAATGTATTTGTCCTCTTGCTCAGTTGTGCACTGGGGACTCCCAATCCTTCTATTTCTGTTAGAGCCAGGTTTGCCCTAATCTTTGAGAGGAAAAGTACCCAGCGTTGTACAAGATTTACTTTGATGGAACAAGAATAGACAGCAGGTTTCTATTTCTCAGAACAAAAATAGACTGATGAGTTTCAGAAGAAAGTTATTTGTTTCTGGCCATTTTGAGCCTGTAATCAAACTCACAACTGTTGATGCTCCAGATACCCAAACAGACTGGGTCCGTTTTATAGATTCTTTAATCACTGATATAATTTCAAAAGGTTTAATTACTGACATAATTTCTAATTATCAGTTAACCTTTGTAATTACAAACTTTGATTAACAAACACAATGTATTATTGGAACACAGTACTGATGGTTGCTGATCATGGGCTTCTGTACTCCTATGCCTTTATTTGTCTTTACTGAAGATGTAACTGCTGGCACAGAACAGGCCTTACCAGAGAAAATACCCAACATTTGATGTTAGTTAAAAATAATTAGCTTGGACATTATATTATATATATCTGTCAGAAAACTTTTCGTGTCTTGAAAACCTTTGTCACTTACAAACAAATACAAATGACAGCCAAATACTGTAAAATAAAAGTGTACAATCTATACTTTAACTTTCAAGTATTATAACTATTGAAGTAAATGTATATAAGAAAACGTGCTTCTCTGTCCCGTTAATTAGAGGGAAGTGTATTATTTATTTGTCTGACATCAATGATTGAAATAGTTACATTCCCTGTATTTTCTCCGAGTCCCATGGCGGAACCATGTGCTGTTATTTGAAATCTCATCAGTGTCATGTTTTTTTTAAACATGTGATTGTCGCCCTCTGTTGGTGTATTATAGTACAGTTAAACCCTTTTTGAGTTTACATTAAATTATCCACTAGGACATTGGTATTCAATAAAAACGAATAGAGGTCCAGTTAAACCAAATTACCTCAAGCGAAGGTCCGGAAAATCATGCCTAATTAGCGTTATGATTCAGTGCCATACATACTGAAGTAGTTTAGTAGTTGTATGTATGTAGTAAAAAACGGACTCTCAAATAAGTGTACAATTCAATAATATTTAAACAAAATTTATTGTCTGGTTTCATATTGAACTTGAATTAGAAAGGGTTTTATATTATGTATAAAATAAATATTGAATTATAAAAAGTACTCTAATAACATACATTTTCTCGTTTCAAGTAAAATAAAGGAGGCATTTAAAAAAAATACGTAAGAGCTTTTTGGAGTGGTTCATTCTAGAAAAACGCTTGTTTCCCTTTTTCTATTTTGTTAACCCCATTTCGCAAGCAACTTTTTAAGTTAGTACGTTGTTGTGCAGTGAATGTGTTAGGATTTCGTGGATCCATCATAACGGACTCTTCGTTAAGATCGTTACATTTCTGTGCCCTCAGTTCAGATTGGAGGATGTATGCTTTGTCTCGTAGTGGCACTTCTCGTTGCCTCTCTTAATTATCGCTACGGTCTCCGAACATATGAAAACATAAGTGTTTTTGAAATACCCGAGAGAAGAACGAACAAATAAGTCAGTCCACATTAAAAGCTTTGTATTAGCTCTCTGCCTCTCTCTTTCAAGAGCACGCCATGTGAAATAACTTTTTCATGAATAATTTAGTTCCGACTATAAAGCAATCTTTTGTCTACAGTTTGTGTCAGGGTTGGTATCACTCAGAGGCCAGTGCACAAATTTGATTGGCTGAGTAGCATCACGTTGGGAAATGTACAAGGCATATGCGATTGGTTTACCAGGCGCTTAACCAGTGCCGTAAACGTTCCATCTAAGTGTATTCATTCTCAATAATATATCGGTTATAGGTCCTGGCCCGGATAAGAAACCGCCTGGGCCCAGACCGACAATTAGTGACCCCGTTTTTTTTTAATGAGGTTAATTGATAACACCATTCGTTTTATTTGGTTGCCGCAAAACCCACCTCTTGTATAAGCTTCCCACATTTCTAGGTCAACTTAATGATCACGATCTAGCATGCATCCACTACAAAGCCATAGTGCTTGCCTAACTTCAGGCGATGCCCAAGCATGACCCTTTCAGTTTGACGCAATTTTGTAACTTTACCAAAACATGTGGTGGAGACTTAAAAGAATCCTATCGTTCAAAAGAAGAATTTCTAAATATTCGAGGCAGTTGGAACAAACCTAATTGAGACATAGATGTTCCTAAAGACGAAAGAGGTTGTCTCACACCCATTCCCTTGTATTGTAAAATTAAAATACACAAATTATTTAAACCAGCCAGTAGAGCGAGACTTCTTTATTTGAGATTCAGCAGACCACAAGGGGCATACATTCTCTCCTGTCAATTGTTCTCATCTCCCGACCTCCTGATTAGAACTTCTGGAACTGCTTCTTGGCTCCAGCTGCCTTTGTGACCTTGAGGACATTGAACCTCACAGTCTTACTGAGGGGTCTGCACTCTCCAACGGTAACAATGTCGCCGACCGTAACATCTCTGCAGAGAGAAGCGCATAATCCGGAATTACGAAGAAAGTCTTCATAAAGACCACAAACTTCAGGTGAACACAAAAACAGACATTCTATTTGACCGGCCAGCTGCTGAAAGACAAAACCGCATCAGTAGTTGCCATTAGGCGTCGTCGTCAGTGCCTCACGGGCTAGGAAGACCATCGTGAGTAAAACATCATTTGCAGTCAGTCAAATGGATAATATTATAATATTTAATGAAAAGCCCTGAGTAACACACGGTTTACTTGACAAGGACAATGGAGCAAAAAAAACAGAAACTAAAAGGCTTAACAGCACGGGCAGGAATCCCAGTACCTGAATGCAGGCGAGAGGTGGACAGACATGTTCTTGTGCCTCTTCTCAAAGCGATTGTATTTGCGGATGTAATGCAGGTAGTCACGTCTGATGACGATGGTCCTCTGCATCTTCATCTTGGTCACGACACCTAAAAAAGGAACAAACCAGAAAAACACACAGTAAAAAAAAAAGTGTCAGTCCACCTTAGAAAACATCCAAAAGCTAATTAAGGGACCATAAAAAAAAAAAGTGAGAAAGGAACAGCAGTGGGGTTTTAGTTGCATCAGTAATGCCATAAGGCATTGTCGTCAGTACCAAACGGCTCAGAAGACCATCGTGAGAAAAACATCATTTGCAGTTCAAACCAAATAAATCTATGGGTTCCCATGGAGCTTAACATGTCCAAGCTGACACGTCCCCCCCCACCAAAACAAAACAGTGAGTGGTTATTAAAATGAATACCAACCGGAGAGGATACGACCACGGATGGAGACATTTCCGGTGAATGGACATTTCTTGTCAATGTAAGTTCCGTCAATGGCCTGTTGAAAGAGTTGTTAGGAGGAGCTCCTCAAAACAGACAAATAGTCATAAAACAGCAAAAGCCATCCGATAACTGCATCAGTGGTTGCCATTAGGCAGTTTCGTCAGAGCCCTAAGGCTTGGAAGACCATCGTGAGTAAAACATCATTTGCAGTTTCGCAAAAAGTAATCATATCACACTTTTCTAGAATTGACAGCACTACTCAATTCCTTACTTGTTTAAGCAGCTTGTCTTACATTGGAATATATTCCATGCTATTTGACTTCTTGCACACATGATTTAAACGGATTTGTCACTATTTAATGCAGCCTACAGTAAGTAGACAATTAAATCCATGTTTGCTTTAGAGGCCAGTGTTGTAAATTGAGACATTCTGCTGAAACAGGAAGTGCAATAGCTTAGACATAACTAATGTGGTGGTTTAAAAGCATTGCTACCAATCACGACTGGACATAAGGATGATGTATTAGGCGTTATGTATTCAGGTGCAAATCAAACAGACATGAAATATAATATGAATAACCTTATCTTGAAGGGTTTACCTCTCTAGGAGTTTTGAAGCCCAGCCCAACACTTTTGTGGTATCGTGGAAGCTTCTCCTTGGCACCCTCAACAACCAGAACACGCTTCTTGTTCTGGAAGATGGTTGGCTGTTTCTGATAAGCCCTCTCGGTCTGCGGGAAAAGACAATACCAGGTGAGGAAAATATTACTGAACGGATATTATAAGTCCCGCAAGGTTAGACTGCATCAGTGTTGCCATTAGGCACTGTCGTCAGAGCCCAGGTGGCTTGGAAGACCATCGTGAGAAACATCATTTGCAGGTAACCCAGTTTTTCAAAACAGACAACTGTGCATTCATGTTGCACCAATACTTCAAGTGTGTTACCACAGTCAACAGCTGTGCTTCAGAAATAATGATACATTAGCAATATTTACAATATATAAATCTAGTCTTACGTACAACGTGTCTTTAAAAGAAAATGATTTGTTTGTAGAAACAAATAAATTGTGAGTTTCACTTATAAAACCGTAAGTAGTAAAATTCAGGTAACTGGCTGGTTTGCGTTAATAAATAAAAGGGAAAAAATAGTAAGTTAGCACAAAAGCTAACAACTTAACTGAAACGGATTTTTCAAATGCTAAATACACGTACGTTGAGGAATCGCTCACTAATAGTTCCCAATGACAACAAGTACGGTTTTAGCAATTAACCACCCAATCCATTAAAAACCGATGCACATTAAAATAGATGTTTACGCCTAATGCAGTTAAGGCCTAGTCAGAAAAGTAACTTGCTTGCTAGCAAATAGACTTCCGACAATGCCGTCCACATTGCCGGACACGCGATTGACAATTAGAACACATTTTAAGGCCATAACGTGACTTTTAGATGCCACAATCGCAATCGCATCGCCAAATGAACAATATTAAATATAAGTTAAAGCACAATAGCGTTTATTTGACTGTCATATAAGTATATAAATTATACCACGCCGTAAAACTGAACATACTTGCACGTCCGCCATCTTTGCCAGCCGAGTCGTAAAGAGAACTAAGCATGCGCGCGATGAAAAGAAGTTGGAAATCTACAGGATATGACGTTTACGAAAATGTTTCTTTAGTGCAATACTGAAACGTCAATTTGGAAACTGAATGTAACTATTATCGACATATTAAAATGTTTATAATGTGTACTTATTATTAAGTAAATGCTAAATCTACTTATACGTGTATTGTAGGTCTTTTGAATAGTACATCGTCCAAGCCGGTGTTCCAAAAAGAACCAACCGGAGACAAACAAGGAAATAACGCTGTTGCCATAAACATGTCACATGACTAGCGGAAGCAGATTTATTGAGGAAATTGCAGTGCAAGATGGCAGCGCCGTCGGGTGGAGGCGATTCAGATTCAGGTAATTCACATTTTTCAACAAAATGTATACGGATTCGTGGCAATAATAATTACCGTGACCCAGAACTAAAATCTATTGTCAATATTTTGCTTACTTGATAACGAATTTAGGGAAATGTTTTGTGTCGAATTAAGCAAGCTAAATCAACGGCTAACTAACACCCATCATCTCTAAACATGTCCGTACGTATAACTAGGCAGATTAGCCAATGTAGTTCGCTATATGTTTGATCATTGTTATCTAACTGGTCCATCGGAGAAAAGTCTCAAAGCTAGCTAACGTTATCAAAGGATAATATATTATATGCCTATAGGAGGTAAATACATTTATTAGATTGCTACAGTATGTTTAAGTCCAACAACGTGGATTTTTGGACCGAAACATAGATGGTGTAACCGTACAACAATTACTGTCCCACTTGGACTGTACACGGAATGTGACTGCCAATTAAAGTATCCAAATTAGTATTAACCTTTGCTCACATGTTAACTAGCTTGCTAACATTGGTTTCGTTTTGTAAGATCCTCTAACAGTTAAGTAATAGCACAATGCTCTGCTGTTCATGAGATTTGCATAGATCAGTGGCTAACTAGACCACTGTTCCACAAATAGCTGTCACATTTCTGAACACGGCAAGACCAACATTATAAAACATTTTGGTTTCGATATTACATCTTACAGACAATGCATGCATTCCCGAACTAGGCGTATACCTATACCCTACTATTTATAGTAATACCCAGTACTACCAGTTTACCCAAAAAACTGGGAAGTTTAAAATGCAAATAAAAACAGAATGCATTGATTGTAATGCATTGTAAGTAATTTAATCCTGTGTTTAATTTGAAATAGTAAAAGTTAAAACCGAAACATTTGATTGTTTCTGAAAAAATACATGCCCGTTTGGAATTTGATGCCAGCAACACATTTTAAAACAGTTGGGAGGGATGCATGTTTACCATTGTGATGCATTACCTCTTTTATGAATACTTTTTGGGAACTGAAGAGACCAATTGTTGTTGTTTTAAAGTGACATGCATTCCTATTCTTGCTTTATAGGATTGCAGTTGCTGGACAGTTCTGGGTCTCATTGGTTATATGTTTTGTTTAACAATGCCCCAAATGTAAACAACATCCCTAACCCTTAGCTTAGAAGGATGTGACAGCCTCTGTCACCTTTTTCCATAGTTTGCTGCTTTAGTCATATATTTTCGACTGCTGTAATGTGTCAGTCAGTGATAACTGTTTATGTTTCTGGACCTCGTGAGACACAGATTAGTGGGGATCCGGGGACCTGAGTGAAACCCTCTCGGCATGTTCCTTCGAATGCTTCCTTTTCAGGTGGTTGACAAGATTTGTCGTATTATCTCCGGAAGCGCCGACCATTACCCAACAAAGTTTACAGATCACTTTGATCTGAGAAATGTCTGACTGTGCATAGCCAAACCACTGCCACAACTGGCTGTGCACAGTCAAACCACTGCCACAACTGACTTGATTTGATTTATTTTTCCTAATAGGTCTACTTGCATGAAAGGCCTGTGATACTGACGCGTGGTCTAATTTGGCCAATCAGCACAGCCATCTATTAGACAGGCGTGTTAACATTATTATGATGCGTAAAAGATCATGATCTCAGCAATCCACTTGTAAAGTAGATTGTGGACCTCTTCAAGATCGTTCACGATATGAAGATCGTCAGATTGCCCACACCTAACCTTGATCGATATCCCCAAACCCTTTGCAATTTTACATTGAGAAATTGTATTCTTAAGTGGTTGCCTTGTTTGTCTGTACAGTCATTCACAGTGTGGTGAAACCCTTCCCATCCTTACTTTTGCCAATTTGCTTAATTAGTTGTGAGATGTTCCACCGGGTTTTTTTATTTTAGCATTACACAACTATTTCAGTCTTCCCCTGTCACAGCTTTTTTGATACGTTGCTAGCATGAAATTCAAAATAGGCATACATTTTTTTTAAACTTAGAATATTTTTCCGTTTCAACAATTTACATGTTGTCTTTGTACTATTTATAATTGAATATTGGGTTTAAATGATTTGCACATGCGATTTTGTTTTTCTAGAAATAGGGTTGTAAATGCTAAATCTCCACTACGGTAGTTTTCATCCCTTACCTTTGCGCAGTTGTGGCTCTATCCGTTAAATGATAATCCTGACACCTCCTCTGTACATACTGTCATTAATGGGAAATAAGGGGCCTATATCTGTCTTCGGTGCTGTGGTTCCATCTGCTAAATTGTGATTTGCCACAGAAAAAAGGAATACATTTCTCCCCCCAAAGCTGAGGGCATTTTACTTTCCCATCTCCATCAGAGCAGAGCAACAGCATCTTGCACCCGACATTCAGAGTATCAAGCTAGCAAGTTAGGTCGCTAACTAGAGTTTGTACATTTCCAGATCTGATGTATCGCGGGGCATTGTGTTCTAAATTTATTTAACCCCACAACACATAGTAATATACTGTACATAAAAACTAGGAGAAACACTGTGGTGACAGTGTTCTGATGACAGTGTTGCTGCTCTGTGTTCAAAGGTAATGGAGCTGATCAAATTCTAGAACTGGGAAAAAGATTACTGACGGAGTGAGTATGCTGTACCTTGTCACTCCTGTATGCTACATTCTGATTAACAGGTATCACACATACCAGTATATTTGTTGACCTCTGACCCTAACCAAATGTTCAGTTTCATCTATGAGCGGGTCCGGAGTCATGGTGACGGCAGTACTCCGTCAGTGTCACGGGCCCAGTTGGGTGGGAGTGAGCTGTGCGACCCCAGCCATAAGAAGCTGGCCCAGTGTCTGCAGCAGATTGGTGACGAGCTTGATGGCAATGCACAGCTGCAAAGGTATCTTAAACCAAGGACTTGAATGTCTTTTAAATCAGTTCAATGTTAATAGTCACTTTCAATGGGCCACAAAGTTGACATTAAATACTCAAAGAAACACCTTTGTTTTGTTCCCTTCAGCATGATAAATGACACTGCAGTCCAGCCCAGCAAGGAGGTTTTTATGAAGGTAGCCTGTGAAATCTTCTCTGATGGGAAGTTCAACTGGGGCCGGGTAGTGGCCCTCTTCTATTTCGCCTGCCGTTTGGTCATCAAGGCGAGTTGGGCAGGGGTAGTACTTTATTTCAGTTACATTTTTTTGTTGTCCTCCATTGGACTAAGGAAAGGCCTCTTGTCTCAGTCAGTAGATTAACTGTTTGATAAATAATTGTGTTGTGTAACTGCATTATAGACATTTTGGGATGAGTTCGATTTTTTTCCAAATGTAATTCATGTTCAAGCGGTGGAGGGTACAGTCTTTTCTCTCAACCTAACAAAGAGAGTCTGTTTTATGGAGGAGCAGGTGTGGCCAACGGTTTCTGCCCGGCAACGTTATCCTACACTTTTCTGCGTTGTTTCTATTTCCTTTATCTCCCCCCCACCAACTTGTTCTGTATTCTTGTCTGGTCTTGGCCTTGACTCACCCACAGGAGTTAGATAAAAACATGACTCACCCACAGGAGTCAGCAAACAAGTGTTGTTGAGACTAGGAATGGGAGAGAGACACAGACCGTAAGTGACAGTAACTGTCTAAAATGTTTTTTTGTGTCTTGTAGTATTATGATAACCCTTTAATGGAACTAATGGGCCTAGCTTAAACCCTGAAACCCAGCCCCAGACCATTATCCCTCCTCCACCAAACCGTGGTGTCCTCCTGGCATCCACCACGCCACTTCCACTTCACAATTATAGTACTTAAAGTTGCCCAGGACACTGCCACATTTAAAGTTCTAGTAAAGCCACTGTTTGTGTATGGAGATTTCATGGCTATGTGCTGGATTTTAGGCACCTGTGAGCAATGGGTGTGGCTGAAACGCCTGAACTAAAAAATGATTAGAGGTGTCGACATACTTTTGGTCATGTAGGGTATTTAAAGAACAACAATGCATTTTTTAAAACCAGAAATGAAACCCTTCCCTATTTTCAACAGGACATTCGGACACTGTAAATGAATGTACTGTCTGTTTTTACTGGTCGCTGGCCACTTCAGTGTCTGACTCCTTTCTGACATTTCTCCTCAACTTTTGCCTACAGACATACGGTTTTATTTTGTTCATCAAGATGTGTTATTGAGGATTTTTTTTAACCTTCTCATTTACTTGCTTTTGGGTCACAGGCCTTGAAAAAGCCAAATGGGTCGGAGGGAATTGTTAGATTGTGCCGTAAAAGTTCCGGCACAAATCTAAAGGTCTCTTTTCCTTTTAGGCTCTGTTGACCAAGATTCCTGACATCATTAGAACCATTATCAGCTGGGCCACAGACTATCTGCAGGAACACGTGATCAACTGGATCAGAGAGCAGGGTGGCTGGGTAAGGAAGGAACCCTATCGCCACACCTGTCCACACGTTTCTTATAGGTGTGTTCTGTCTATTCAAGATGATGTGACTGACGACGACTCTCATCCTAATTCCTAGGAGGGTATTCGTTCCTATTTTGGTACTCCCACCTGGCAGACTGTGGGCGTGTTCCTGGCTGGAGTTCTAACCACTGTGCTGGTGATCCGTAAGATGTGAGGAGACTGAGGAGAGCCTGAGAGGACAAAGGATGAAGAGCCAGGGACTTAGACTGGGTATTAGGCGTGATGATGTAATGCTAAATAGGAGAGAAACACAAAGGTTGGGACCTGATACACCACTCCTATTCTACCCTCGCTCCCAGACTGAAAGGGTGTCACAGCCAAGGTTGATATCACCTCCGTTCCCTTAAACCGCAGCCAATGGGAGCTGCTCCTGACGGCACACAGGAGAAGGATGGACACATTTGGAGAGACTCAGCCAGGGCACCAATTTCTTTTTTTTGTTTTTTCTTTCAATTAATTTATTTTTTTGCAAATGAACAAATCCTTGCATGACATTATATTGGTTATGTACAGCCAGTCATGAAGAAATGTCATTTCTTTCTGTTGGTTTGGTATAAGTTTTATGCTTTCAATGTGTGTTGCACTTTCTTCTTCTGTGGAGTCTCTCCTTTTCCCAATCTGACCCTCCTGTCATCTCGGTGTGTGTGTCCTCGTATTGCAGATGCAACACTGCTTCTCTCACATGTTTACCTCTCTCAGCAAGAGTGTTCAAAGTACTGTATTCTAAGGTGGGCTATTTAAAACGATACCACACCACCTTCCTTTGCAATCATATGCTCTTTTATACACCTTGGAAATGTGTGAACAAATAAGGAATCTTTTTATTTCTTTTAAGTTGTCAGTGCCTTGGTCCTTTCTTATAAATTGCGTTGATATTGTGCTAAAATCTTTCACTTTTTCTATATCTTTTGTAAAATGTAATTCCCCAAAACAATCTTTTGCAGTGACACTTGTTTTCTATGTTGTAATATGAACATAAAATAAAACTTTTTATGGATTGCAATATTGGAAAATATAAGTGTGATCGAAACCATTATTGAGGTGTGGTTTTCCTATTCAAAAGCAAATGAAAATAAATAAGGTCCTTCTGTTTGAAAGCAGTGTCTTGTTTTCCCAAAATTGGTTTTTGGCATGAAGGCCAAAGAACTCCTGTCCTGTGCTCATTGTCTTCCTCAAGGTGTTGTCTTGCAAACGCAGGTGGGTCTTGATGTTGTTTTATTTTTCTACTGTATTTATCAAACTTAGGCCAAGTTTGCTGTACCATTTAAAGAGTTGATGCGTTCATTTCAGTGTATGAATCCTTTCATATTTCCATAACATCAATCACTATCATAAAAAGCAGAGAACACACAACAGATGTGTGCTTACAGGTTGATGAGCAGCACAAATCAGGAAATGTTTATGAAATAGTCCTGTGTCAAGCCAACAGTAAAGCATCCTGAAAACATTCATGTGTGGATTTGCTTCTCAGCAAATGGAGTGAGCTTACTCACAATGTTGCCTAAGAACACAGCCATGAATGAAGAATGGTACCAAAACATTCTTGGAGAGCAACTTCTCCCAACCACCCAAGAACAGTTTGGTGATGAACAGTGCCTTTTCCAGCACGATGGAGCACCTTGCCATAAGGCAAAAGTGATGAAGTGGCTCAAGGAACAAAACATCAACATTTTGGGTCCATGGCCAGAAAACTCCCAGACCTTAATCCCATTGACAGCGTGTGGTCGATCCTCAACAGGTGGGTGGACAAACAAAACCCCACAGATTATGAGAAACTCCAAGCAATAATTATGCAAGAATGGGCTGCCATCAGTCAGGATGTGGCCCAGAAGTTTATTGACAGCATGCAGAGGCACAAAAATGGGGTATGCAGCATATGTGGTGCATGTCATTATTTTAAAATCATTATAAAAAATCACAAGCTTATTTGTTAAAAAATTACGGATGGAAACTTTTTTTTGTTGTCAATAATAGCCTTTCACACTCATGAAATGCTTGTAATTATACTTCAGTATATCATAGTAACATCTGACAAAAATATCTAAAACCACTGCAGCAGCAAACTTTGTGTAAACTAATACTTGTGTCATTCTCAAAACTTAAGGCCACAGCTGTAGTTCAGATGAGTGTAGCCGACAAGGCGTCCATCTTCCCCAGCTTCCCTGTGTAGCCCAGATATATACGCTGTTCTGTGGAATGTGTGAGTATTGCGTTCCACGTGGCCACCACAGTCATTTTGCTGATGTTTCCACGCAAAACAGCGGGCATCAATGAGCTGGATCATCTAGGATTAAAAGATGCTATATTGATGGGACTTTTGAAAAAAGTGCCCTTCGCCAAAAACCTGAGTAGACAGCATGGAAATGGCACCTTGCCTTTCTAAAGATATATTTAATAACCCACAGAAATCCTGTAAAAAACGTTTTAATACAAAATCTTCACAATTTTCACAATCTAAGAAATTTCGCGTGAACTTTACAGTAGAAGCGCGATGAAACAAAGCAATTCATTCATTATTAAATCAACAATGTCCTACCCACTTAGACCCAATTCATTTGGCTACATTTGACCAGCAGTCCCCCTATTCCACTACTTTGGCGCTGTGTGACAGTCATGGCTCAGCGTACGTTTACGGACAACTGTCGCGGTGTGTGGAAACGATCACGCACGGTTCACACACACACACAACGGTCCTCACGCGTGATTAGTAAATGAGGAGTGGCGGGGGTGGGGCTCTGACGACTTAATGGCGGGTCTCCAGCACGCCCTCTTTGACTCTCCAACGCCAAGCTTCGCTGTAATCAGGAGCAAGGACACAGCGGAGCAGGAGGCCGGATTCCTGCACCTCCTCGTTGTGGGCGACTGGCTCTCCCTCGTGGGTCTCCATCGTGAACGCTCTCTCTGAGATCTACCGAGGAGAGACACGCGCCGACCGGGGGGGTTAGGCGGGTCATTAATCAAGCGATCAGATCTATGAAGCCCCCTTTGTACATCCGCAGCTGTCACACCCAGCCTGAGGGGTCCGAGGAGCACGGCCCCCTACTCACCTGGTCACTGATCCCCGTGGCAATATGGCCCACCTTCACCCTGCGTTTCTCCCGGATCTGGATGCTCCGCCCGTTAACGCCGATGATGCTGACATCCACCCCTGAACCAATCGCAGAGCAGAAGAGTAGACAAACGTGAAAACGCCACACGGGCATTTGCGGCACGGGGGGGAAAATGCTACGCGTCCGGTTAGATAGAGCGAGGCGACGATTCGCGGCCCAGTGCTTGGTTGTAGTTAGTCGTGACATTACGACGCGTCACTCACCCTGAAAGCACTGAGGTTGAGACGGGTGGTTGTGTTGGCCCAGCCAGTCCATGCTGAGAATCTGTCCTTCCGGTTGGCTGTTGCAGGAGAACACACCGGAGCTGAGGTCGTCACCGGGGTTGATGGACCAACGGCCGGAGTCCTGTAGCCGGGCAGGCAGACAGTGACAGACAGTGAAAACCAAGGCGGAACCGGGAATGATAAGGTGACCATGAGACCCAGAAACACATCACACGCCCCACCTTTCTGTCCCACAAGTCCCTGTTGGAGTAGCAGTCACTGCTGCTCAGGCAGGAGAGCAGTTGCTCCTGCGTTTCCGGTGTGTGCAGCTGAGACAGACTGGTCAGGTAGAAATCTGCAGAAGAACACAGGACGTGAGGATCAGGAAGAGTGATGGCGCAGTCAAATATGTGACTAAGATGCCTTAAACCGACAGGTAAACACGCTGAATTCCATGGAGCCACACCTCTTTCCAGTTTACGCAGTTCAAGCTCGGACATGGTGGAGGTGAGCTCAGCCATCTTGGGATTTTGACCATCAGGGGGTTGTGTCAGCAGGCAGAGAGATGAGCCTGGAGGTGAGGTTTCCTCCTCATTCGCCCCCACCTCACCCGCTTCCACCTCCGTGGACTCTTTCCTCATCCTCCCAGGACTGATGGGTTTCAGCCATAGCTCGTGGCGCTCCTCAGAGCAGGCACGTGTGCTGGAGGGCGACTGGGCCTGGCTGGTCGGACCGGGGCTGCAGTCCACCTGAAGGGGCTCTTTATAGCACCATCTGACGGGGCTGCGGAGTCCTCCCACTGCAGACAGAGTAGGCATGCAGTTATTCATAACGCCGTTATGCCATTTGACACGCGAAAGTCCCCCAACACGGAGGCGGTGCTGGTCCCTCACCTTCTCTCAGGGCTCTGGCTACTTTTCCCTTGAGCTCGGTGACGGAGGCCCTTTCGTTCGGCTCTTTCTGCAGTCCCGCCTTAATGACGCCGGCTGTGAAGGGACTGCAGTCGGGTGGGATCTCCCTTAGAGGCGGGGGATCATTGGCTATCTGTAACCGCAGAGGCACGATCGATCATTTCACAGTGTCAAAGTGCCCCGTCCAATCGGTGCCCCCGTAATATCGCCCGGGAGCCTTGGACGTCGAACTGATTCGATAGCGATAGAGATCGGCGCTGTGTCACCTTGAGGTACAGTGGGCGGGAATAGTATCGTGTCCAGGGCTGGCAGCCATTGAGCATGTGGAGTAACATACAGCAGCTGCTCCACACGTCTGCTTTGGCTCCATGAGCTTCCCCCTTCACCATCTCCGGAGCCATGTGGGTCTCGGTCCCCTTCAGCTCTACGGCCGCACACAGACAACGCGTTTAGATACGGCATTCGCGGTTCAACAACGGGGATTTTATATATCACTTATATAACTTATATATCAAGTTCCTGCAGAGTAGGTTTCGCTACCTCCCCGTGTCACCCTGAGGCTCTGTCCACGGGTGTCCATTCTCTCGGAGTGTCCAAAGTCACACAGAAAGGTGTCCCTCCCATCCTCTGACAGCAACACATTGTCCGCTGCAACACACAGACAGTGGGACATGTTAATATATCACTATAGCCTCAATTTGGTTCACTTTGTTTCATTAGCCTCAGGTGAGTTAGAGACACTGAACTAAAGGAGCGTTGGCATGCGGGAAAGAATTAAGTAATGTCTGTCATTTAAAAAAGCTGTGGGTGGAATGAATGTGCGCATTGCACAATGGACACACAGCATTTACTGTCAATACTTCCTCTGCCGGTATATCTCTGCCTGTGGTGTGGCATTTCTGACACCAGGGGGCGTCTGAGAGCACAGAGCCATGTGGTTACAACACTCTCGTACTTCGCTCTTTCTCTCAGTCAGTCTGACCGGTCAACGCATGCGCCCTCGCTATAGAGCAATGGTGAGTCACACGGTGGGAAATTCCCAGCTTGGCGCATTCTGAGCCAGTGGTGCTCTGGTTTTACAACACAGGTGCCTGAGATCAAGACACGATCTGAGACTTTAGTATTCCAAACAACAACGGCAAAAGCACTTAGAAAAAAAAACTGTGAGGAAACTTTTCCGAGGAAAAATACTAACCATTTGGATGGTTGGCTTTTTCTCTTGCTGGTTTAATTAACATTAATGGCTACCCTAATCTACAGCCAAATGTAGTTTGAAAAGGCCCAGTGTCATTATCAGAGGGGGCGTGTTTGCCGAGAGGTTTTGTCAACTTTCAGCCGTAGCCCAGCTCACAGGCCATCTCCGGTGTCACATGACCTGGCGTACCCTTTATGTCCAGGTGCAGCACTCGTCTCCTCAGCAGATGCTCTAGCGCCCCTAGCACCTGGTGGTGGTAGTGCAGAGCCAGATCCTCAGCCAGCCGGCCACTGTCTTTAATAAGCTGTCCCACAGAGCCTACAATCATTGACAAGAGGGTGGTGGGGGTGTCAGGGGGTGATTCAATCAAGTTTTTTTAAAACAAAACTGCTCACACACACATACACACTCCCGTGTAAATGGGGTCCTTGGGACATTGCCCGAGACCATGGGACTGTTTTGTGTAGCTCACCGGCTTTTAGGTCCATGAAGAGGATGGCGTAAGGTCCCTCTCTGACCACTCCGAAAAGATCCACCACGCGAGGAGACTTCAGGGCACTCCACGTGCCTACCTCCTCACTGCTGAAACTCTCCAGGGGAATCTGGGAGGAGAAAGACGTTTAGTGGGCAACAGCCACAGTTGAAACCGGTCGCCAGTGACCCAACCACTTTTGTTGGTGCTCCTGTACCTTTTTTGCGGCAAATCTGAAGTGCGTTCGGTTGTCTCTCACACTGTAGACTTCCCCATATGACCCAGACTTGATAGACTGGCAGAGGGTGTAGTCCTTTCCCTCCCTGTACTCATAATTCACAGGCTCTATGTTCTAAGAGGAAATGAAAGGGGAACGATATGTGAGTGAATCATGACAAACAAACAGACATCTTTGTAAAACAACCTTTGTGTTCTGAAACATTACCTCATTAAAGATCAGGCCTTCGTTCATGTCAGTCCCTGAGATTTCTCCTTCTTTCTCCTGCTCCTCCTCCTCCCTCACATCCCTCTCTATGTCTTTGCAGAAGGGACCCGCGTAGCATGGGTCCCCCTGACTGACACTGCCCCTGAGTCCCGCCAGGGCCAGAGTACAGTCTCCTACACTACTGACAGGGGAGTCTGAGTCACTCTCCTGCCCATAGGCGGGGTGGTTGGAAAGGGGGCTAAACACCTGGGGGCCCCAGCCTCGGGGGGTGAGACTGGGGCCCCTGTTGGAGTCCTGGAGTGGGTAAAAGGTGCATCCTTTGTCCTGTGTGTCTAATATCTCGACATTGCAGGACGTGTTGCAGTTTGGGGTATCTAAAGCATCCTCCTATGGGCAAAAAGGAAAAATACAAACATTAACAGTGCAATTAATGAGAGATTCAATTTGACTGTCTGCCAAGGAACGGCTTTCACCACCAGGCAATTATGCTGACACAGATTACTGTCTACTTGAGGACAGAGTTTTCTGAATCCGTACCTCCGCGCCTGCTGGAGTTTGGCCTGAGATGACCGTGTTCAGAAGTTCCAACGTTACCACAACAAGGACTATTTGACCTAAAGTCCACAAACGGTCAGAAGGACTTGGGTCTTACGTGGGTCGGGATGACTAGAGACAAACTGCAACTCTGACTCTCCTGCTCAGGAACACCGGAAGGCACTCTACATCTCTGTTTGGGCCTCCCACTTTCTCCCTGCTTGTTGTTCCTCTTCTCCTTCCGATTGGGTTTCCTCCTGGGCCTCCTCCTGGACTGACGGAGGACGCGGGAGCCCGCTCTGTCCTGGTCGGAGGCTGCGGTGGACGAGGCCACGTTGTTCTGCTCCGAGGAAGCACCGGGGTAGCCGCGGCAACCATGTCTGTGTGAACACAGCACTACTGTCAGGACACAACACCGCGCAGACACCATTAATGTACTCCGCTAACAGCAGCTGGGGTGGGAAAAGAAGACCGAACAAGTTCCAGGGAGAGAATAATGGCGATGTGTGTTTCCGGAGGGGATAAGTGACACGAACCTGTTCATTAAGTTGGGGGATGCGACATATGGGCGATCGAAGCAGGAAGGGCTGAACTCCTGGGAGTCTGAGGTTTCACCTGGAGAATTACAGACAGGACAGGTGTTAGCTTGATGAGCCTCCCTCTGCTTATATCCGCCATTGGAACCGTCAAGGTCGTACTCACATTCCGCCTGGGCTATAAGGAAGGCGTTCTTCTGGTAATCCTGTGGACCCGCTTCGCCCACTTGTTCAGCTGTGCCCTTGGTTAGGGCATTGAACAGCCCGGGTTTAAAGCACGCCATCATGTCCACGTTGCCCTTCTTCCCCTCCACATCCACCGTCCTCTCATCGGGGCTGGGGCACCTCGGGAAAGACCCCTTCTGTTCTGGCCCGGAGAACGGTCTGGTCGAGTTTAACATCCTATGCCTCACCGCCATCTCACCGGCTGATGAAGGGGACAGAAGGTGGTGTCACTTGACAACCAGTACATGTGTGGAACAATATTGGGGAATATCCTGTTCAATAACTCGACTATCAGAGGTCTAAAACAGTCCATTTTGTATAGCTCAGAAAACAGCACTTAGTTTGAAGCACATCTGTACAACAACAAACTTGCTGATCTAAGCAATCCTCACACCTGTCCATTAGCAGGGAGTAGAGGGGAACTCTGTGGTTGCAGAGACAGCGAATGGGTAGTCAAAGCCAACAGTATGGTTTAGTAACATCAACAAACCTCTCTCAGGTCAACTGAACTTTGCACCTGCTAAGATTATAACAATAGCCTTCTTTGTTTCTGGATAAAACCAAGTCAATCAGGTCATTGTTCATCTCTGTGTTGTGCCTGATTCCAATGTTGAAGAGAAACATATCACTTCATCAACATGGAGGAGTATGTTTGACACAGAAACCTGATCACTGTTCCTGTGCTGAAACCTTTGCGGTGAGTGAATGGGACAGGAAACCCGATAACAGTGTTGTTTTGACAGTTACAACTGTTGAGTTAACACTAGGAAGTACTGTTGTGTTATACTAACTAATTCATGGTATGTTGGGAGGAAACGACTGCCTCAGTTCCTCAGAAAAAGGCCAATGTGTGTATGTGTTTGTGTGTGAAGCAAGGAATAGCCTGAGTAGCGCAAAACAACACATCTGCCAAGATCTCTAAGAACATATGTGAAATAAAATGTGAACTAAAACTGCTGGGAAGGTACAATGGTCTGAACTATCGTCAAACCATGCATGATTTCCGTGTGTAGATTTGCACTGTACACCAATTAGCTAGTTTGTAGGCATCGAGTATTGCTTTTCTTTCATGAAATTCCTGACTTCTCTGATCTGAACATGTTTGTTGCTGTTAGATATTAAACATTTCAGACATTTAGCAGACATTCTTATCTAGAGTCAAATAAGGGTTCAAAGGGCCTTGCATGTGTAACAAGTTCGACTCTGACTCGAACACGTGTCCTCAGGATAGGAGACAGGCACTTTAGCAAGGAGGCTAAAACCCATGGGCTCTAGCTTCTGTCACTAGAGCCTCCTCTTAAGGCGTTTATCTTACGGGATTGGGAATTTGAGCCAACAACCTTTTGGTTACTGGCCCTGTATTCTGACTACTAGGCTATTTGCCTCTAGATGGAGTGGAGCGATGCAGCAGTTTAAAGCACTGCAGCAGTTTAAAGCACTGCAGCAGTTTAAAGCACTGCAGCAGTTTAAAGCACTGCAGCAGTTTAAAGCACTGCAGCAGTTTAAAGCACTGCAGCAGTTTAAAGCACTGCAGCAGTTTAAAGCACTGCAGCAGTTTAAAGCACTGCAGCAGTTTAAAGCACTGCAGCAGTTTAAAGCACT